>LN874555.1:0-13041 GCA_900006135.1 Debaryomyces tyrocola
CGGGAAGGAACGTACTCGTCAAGACGAACAATAGCATTCTTAACAGTGCTGTTATTCACACAACTATGGAAAAAGATAATTCGCTGGCCCTCATCTAAAGGAAGGAGGTCCAGGTCAGCATCTTCAAGAAGCTGTATCTTATCAGCAAGCGATGCAGTAGAATCAAAAAACTGACGAGTTAACGTGGAATGGAGCTCTAAATTCTGCTTAACAGAAATAGTTCCATAGTCGGTGAAAAAAGTATGCCATAAGCTAAGTCCACGTAAACCACGTTTAGTGCAGTCGTTGCATAAACAGCAGACGTAATGCACTTTTTCAAAAGCTTGTTAAGAATCAGATCAAATTTAAGTCTAATCACATTCCGTTCAGTGTCAGTAAATTCACTAATCTTGAAGTAATTTCTCTAAAGGGGAACTCATTTCAGTATTCATTTTTATCTTTTTCAATTTTTACTCAATATAACAGTTTTACACAATAATCAATATTCAATAATATCAAATATATATTACTTGCTGTCTAAAATACAATCTGACTATCTTCCAGATTGAAGTTCTTATATAGTAGAATATTGGGATTACTTAATTAGGCTCTTTACCATTAATAGTAATTAATTTTCTCAGGATAATTAAAGTTCATTACTCAAACCAGTAATGAATAGTTTAATCAATTAATTTCTTAGTTCATAGGTCATCCCATTTATCTCAGAATGGGAATATTCATTGGTAACATTCAACTTCCTAACCCAATCAAGTATTTTATTTGAATTTGCAACCAGTTTGCATTTTCGCAAATAAATCGTATGCTCACTAAATATTTTATTACTAAATATTTCATTAGTATTTTATTTGAATTTGCAACCAGTTTGCATTTTCGCAAATAAATCGTATGCTCACTAAATATTTTATTACTAAATATTTCATTACCTCCCCTTAATCCTAAAATTCGTCATTCCAGCTAACCCACNAAGATCTGTGAACTTTACCTTATTCAATCCCTTAGTTAGCATTGTTGAAATATATTATTCTATTTTATGAGAAGTCAGAATAAATTGAGAAATTATATAAAGCGATTGCAAATTATATATAATATTGATTCTTCATTGTTATACCATGAAAAGTACATTTGCCTTATGCCGATACAAGCTATCATCGGATAGTTTCGATCTCCGACAACAGGCTTTTGTATAAGCCTCATGTTCTCATGAATCTGTCTTCTCATTGGATGTTAGTTTGGAAACATCGGAGAAGTAATCCTATTCTTGTGGGAACTCTGCACTATATAAAGAGGTCTTTGGACCTCCTAAAATACAGAACCTATATAGAGATTAAGTAAATTATATATTATAATTAATACTGAGAAACTGATTAACTGTTAACTGAACCTGATACTGACAATGACAATGTATGCTACGTTTGAAAATTTACTTCAACAAGATTCAACAGAACAATAAGGCTTGTTATCAGCGTTCATTGTTTAAGAAGTTACCCAATGACAACTCATCATACACTAGAACAATTGTAATAATAAGACTATTCGTTATCAATGGACAATAAAAAATAAGACGGCCTTATGGTTTTAAGGGAATATGTAGATAGTAAGATAATTTGCAGCCTCTTTATATAATTTCTCAACTAATTCTGACTTCTCATAAAATAATATATTTCAACAGATACTAGTTCAAAAGGTTAACTGCTAAACAATGAAGTAAATTATAGTTTATTTTTCATGTAGTGGTACGAACTCGAAACTTACTAAAATTTCGTTAAGAGGCACTTGTTCATGAACATACCAAAAAAATAAATTATGAAAATAACTTATTATGCTTGTTTTTGTTCAAGTAATGGAGTTTTATTTATCTAAATGTGGTTCAAGGCAAATACACTACATGAAGACAAATAAGAATATCCAGCATTTTGAATTAATAAACTATAAAGAAATTAATATAAAATTCAAATATTATTCTGCAGTACTGGCACATAACGCAGCTCCAACTCCACTGCCATCTTTGGCAATTTTTAAGTGGACCTTTTTCTTTTCTCCCTCTAAAGGATTGATTATTTCTAATGCTTCCAAAATGGAAGCCTGGAATCCCGGATAAAATTCTACAACAGATCCGTCACAACCGAATTCAAAGTCCCTATTATCGTTAGAGAATTGTCCCTTGACACGATTGAGTATAGCAGCAACAGGAATAGCTGAAAGATAAGCAGCTCTATGGGCAATAGCTTGTGTCAATTTTTGAATAACTATCCTTTCTTCTTTAGTAGTAGGCAATCTTAATTCGTTCTCTAATATTAATTCAGACATTTTTAAGTCAGTTGAATCATCAATCTGCAAGTAAGACAAAACTTCAGAAGATAATAACCATTCTTCAGATAATCTGTGAGGTAATGAACCACCTCTAGATTTATATAAATCCACAAAGATAAGGTCACGTTGAAATAAATCAATCAAACAAACACGTAAAATTTCTCCCATAAACATTCCACTAATTCTTTTTTCAAATAAATGAAACCCTTTATTAGCAGTTTCTGAATCAACAATTTCATCATATTTAGTTTTAGGTAATATTTTAAGAGTGTTATCGAACGAACCCCATTCTGTATTAATTACCATACCTTTGGCACCTTCTGGAATATTAGTAGATTTTAATTTAGGAATATTATCAAGTGTTTCAAAGTATGCACCATTAGTACCAGTACCAAAAATAGCACCTACAATAGTGTTAGCGTTAGTTTTCTCAGGGTTATTGGAATAAGCTCTTGATAATAATGTACCAACAGTATCATTAGCTAATGCCACCACGTTGACTTTACATCCTAACAAGTCAAGGTTGGATTGTAATAACTCAACAACGTCCTTGTCAACACAATCTGGCAAATCGAACCCCTTTGTCCAACGAATTAAGGTACCCCTATTTAAAGCAGTCTGGTTGATAGGGAAAGAGAAAGTAAAGCCTAATTTTAATTGCTCATCTGCTTCAAGGTCATCATGATTATCCTTCAAAAATGTTTCAACCTTTTTGGCCAAGAAAGAGAATAAACTATCGGCACTAGAGTCCTTCATCAAATCCAATGGGATACTGTATTTTGATTGCTTTAATTCATGAGTGTGGTCTCCATGAAGATTGACAGAACAGACTCTAAAATTAGTACCGCCTAAATCTGCTGCTAAAAACAAGCCTTTTTCTTTACCAGTAGGAATACCAGTGACATATGTCGGAATCATTGGCATATATTCTCTTTTCGACGCAGTGTTTTGTAAACCAGTATCCATTGATTTAGTAAATTCCTTAGTCGCATCTTGAAGAAATTCTTCAGTAACGGTGAATTGGTTCACGATATCGTCAACTGCTGTCTGTAATTTTAAGCTTAACATAGTTGGTTTATATTTTTATACTAAAGAAATAGAGGAAGACAATGCTTTTTCGGGGTCTTTCACTTCATTAGTTCTCACGCGAAATTTCAGGGTAATAGCGATTTTATGCCGTCAGGCCATTTTTTGACATGGCATGTTCATAATTGTAACAACTCAACGAAGAAGCAATTAAAGTCATAATATATGCTTCTATATGGGGTTTATTAATAAATGTCTATATGTTAATCATGAGAGCATTTAGAAGTTTGAATAGTTTTCCCTTGGTCGGAGTATACGGAGTAACGGAGTAGAGCGGCCGATTTGCACGGGAAATTTATTTCATCGCATAATTTCGACCCACTAGTCTCCTTCAGAATTAAGGAAGTCAAAGAAAATTGTAATAGAATGACTAAGGAATATATTGAAAGGGCACAAGAGTTGATCAATAATCATCCCTTTTTAATGTTATCTAAGTCATGGTGTCCTGATTGTCATTATACCTACGAGATTTGGAATCAGTACAATGTTAAGGAAAAAATTTACATCATAGAGTTAGATAAGTTTGAAGATCAAAATGAAGCAGAAGAATTAGAGAAAGCCTTTACGGAAATCGCAGGTAGAAAATGGGTTCCAACAATCTTTTTCAATGGAAAAATTCTAGGCACTGAAGAAGATTTGAAAAGGTGGACAAAGGAAGGTAAATTATCAGAGATTTTTAAAGATTCTCATCTTATTGATTAATTTTAGATATATATATATATATATATAATTCACATATTTTCATAAACTTACATAATTAAAATAAGCCATAGGGAAACTGAATTAGACTGATAATGGGAATTCACCAGCCCATTGGGAAATTTCCTTCTTAGCAGCTTGTAATTTCTCATCTTCAGTATTCAAAACCTTGTTTTTGAAATCTTTTAACTTGTTAGCATCCTTTGGTAAGTTAGCTTGTATTTCCTTAGCGTAATTGACAGCGAAATCAATATAAGAAACAATCTTCTTGAAGTCTTCTTCACCTAAACCTCTGGTGGTCATAGCTGGGGCACCAATTCTAACACCACCTGGGACTAATGCAGACTTATCACCTGGAATAGAATTCTTATTTAAAGCAATATTGATCTTTTCACAAATAGTCTCGACTCTGGCACCATCAATCTGTTTATCCTTTAAGGAAACCAAAACCATATGGGAATCGGTACCATTGGAAACCAAAGTATAACCCTTATTCTTGAATTCTTCTTCTAAGATCTTGGAATTCTTCAATACTTGATCTTGATATTGCTTGAATTCAGGAGTGGCAGCTTGTTTCAAAGCAGTGGCTAAAGCTGCGATGGTGTGGTTATGAGGACCACCTTGGTGACCTGGGAAGACAGAGAAGTTAATTGGATTTTCTAAGTCGTATAAGATCTCTTGACCGGTCTTTGGGTTGATAGATCTAACACCTCTTCTGAAGAAGATCATAGCACCTCTTGGACCTCTTAAGGACTTGTGAGTAGTGGTAGTGACAACATCAGCATATTCGAATGGAGAAGGAATTACACCAGCAGCAACTAAACCGGAAATATGCGCCATATCAACAACAAGATAAGCACCAACCTTGTCGGCAATTTCCCTCATCTTCTTGTAATCGATAAGACGACAGTAGGCTGAAGTACCAGCAACTAAAATTTTTGGTCTGAATAAGACAGCGGTTTTTTCTAACATATCGTAGTCAATTAAACCGGTGTCTAAGTTAACTCTGTAAGGCATAGTTTCAAAGTAGGTTGAAACAGCCGAAATCTTTCTAGAGTCGGTTTGATAACCGTGAGATAAATGACCACCATGAGGTAAATCCAATCCCATTAATCTTTCATGAGGCTTCATCAAAGCTTGGTACACTTGCAAATTAGCTGGAGAACCAGATAAGGTTTGAACATTAACACCCCATTTATCAGAAGTAACATTGAAGGTCTTCAAAGCTCTTTCTTGGCACAAAATTTCCATCTTGTCGATTTGCTCATTACCACCGTAGTATCTGGCACCTGGGTAACCTTCAGAGTACTTGTTACACATTGGAGTTCCTAAGGCATCAAAAACAGCAGTTGAAGTAAAATTTTCAGAGGCAATTAAAACGATGGAATGCTTTTGTCTATCGATTTCATCCTTGATAATTTGATCAACTTCAGGATCAATGTCCTTCAAGTGTCCTTCGACTAATTGCTTGTGAGATTCAGATAACGCGTATGGCATTGTTAATTGTTACAATATAGGAGTATCTTTAGAAAGGAAAAATTAGTTACCTAACTATTTGAAAGTTCGTTTTCGAAAAAGATAGCAATAAATTTTTTAATCTATCACGCAATCGTGCTCATTAATATTTATCAAGTCCGAGTCAGCGGAGTCATTATAATTATATTCAATAGCATTATTATGCGATAAAGTATATTAGATTGATCTCTAGATCAAATATTACAACTACAAGTTATACACGTTGCATTGTATATTAATTAATAAAGTAAAAACATAACCATTAGTGCTACCTGTCGGTATTACTTAAGAGCATATCACACAGTATATAGTCCGAATGATAGGTAATCCCTTCGTACGCTAATGTACTGCACTATACCTCTATACTGCAATATAGCTATATTTTAGCATACTTCTATACCTTATGATACTATATTCTAACATTTATAGGGATAAGAAAAATATCCGTTAGTATAAGGTAACCCTCAATCTATGTGATACCGCCAATTTTGGGACAACAACACATAAACAGCTAACCCCATTCAAAATAAACAAATTCAAATTATAATTGGAGTAATGAGTACTAATCAAAAATAAGCTGATTGGTACGAGCATCAAGAATTTCTTCGTTGGCGTATATTGGTCACCATTATCTATTTGCTCCCACATGGTCAAATTATCATAGGCACCGGAATTAAATTCAAAGGGAGTCCCTTTAACCTGATGGAACATTATATACGATCCAATATTATACGTCAAATTGGTCAATGTCCATTTCCAATCATTATTCAATACTGTTATAAAGTTGAAAAATATCTTTAAAAATAAGATCAATACGATGTGAATGACCCATGCACCTTTAGAATGAACCCAATTAGCATTAACATTAGGATTTAACGATTGATCAATTTTTGTCTCTAAAGTATCTGGCTCAAGATGCTGAATTATTGATGATGACCTTCTCTTCCTTGTTGTGACGGTATGAGCAGAATGATGCGATTGTGTTGGGGTTAAAAGATTATTATCGTCGTTGTTATTGTTATTCATCTTTGGACTATATTGAGACATTTCTGAAAGTTAATTATTGTCTACAAGTAGTTTCGTGAGTTCCCCTTTAAATTTAATACTATAGGAATTGGATATGGGATACTGTCGGGTATTTTTGTTAGTGTAGAACTTCAAATACTTTAAATATAAGAAAATAAGCTAAGTTATAATTTAGTTTGCAATTAATTGACTAGTTGAAGTTTATAGCATGTAAGATTATATCCAAATCAATTCTTTTATAATCAATATCGTTTGTGTTTTGCCTTTACAGTTTATTTGATCATCAATATCGTATGCGTAAAGAATTTTTGAAGGGAATAAGGGTGACTTGCAATTACCCGGCCACAAATACTTTTAAATTAATACGACATATAGACTACTTCGGGACATATATACCTCCTGAATTCCAGCCAGATGCAGTAATAGCTAGCCATTTTCCACCAGGCGAAGGCGATTTGACCAATGTTGGATTGTGAACTACCATGCCTTTTCCTGGACCTAAATCTGTAACCGCGTTATTAGAATTTTGGCTAATAAACTCATCTTTTGCACCTAAACCTAAACAGCCACATCTGCTTGACTCAGTACCCCAGCTGTATAAATCACCTTCATCAGTTAAGGCCATGTAGTGATAGTCTCCTATTACCACATGTATTATATGGTTTTTTTGTAGCTGAGGTATGATAATCGGGGGTTCTTCCGACTCTTCGTCACTTAAAGCCTTATTTCCTATTAATACCATGCCGTCATTTGTAAAGATCGAAAAGCTGTTATAGCAACCGGTAATTTTGGTGAAAGACGCTTTACCGTTGTTATCGATATTATAATTGTTTAACCAATTATCAAATCCCAACACGGGGAACGGATCTTCTACTAAATTCCTATCAACAGACCCGGAAGCATATCCATAAGTGTGCAAATTGAATCGCATTAAAAGTCCATCTTTTATATATAATATGAAATCACAACCTGAATGAAAATCATCAATCTTACAGTTATTAGTATTAGGAATGACTAGGTAATTTGCATTCGAAATCATGGTATTAGCCTCAGATGACTCCTTCGTAACAGGAGTCCTAGAATACCAAACAACGATACCAATGTGATTGATATAACACGCCAGCAAATTCCAACCAGCAGAAATTTTATTTATTGAGCCATATCTTAATCCTTCAAATTTTATATGGACCCCAACATTACTAGTATTTCCGGTGTCCCAGGAAATTATATTTTGGTAGTTATCAATAGCAATAATATGTTCTCTCCCACTTGATATCGAAGTGACATATCTGTCGGGAAATTCAGGGTTATCGGGCAATAATAGTTTCGTGACAAAATTTGTTTCTTTCACTTTCTTTTGAAGTTTCATTGAAAATCCTGTACGATTTGGTAGACTTAAATCTAATTGATCAGGTGGCTTCGTTAAATTTGGATTTGTTTGTCTGTCAGAAGGTGGGGTTGAGGTTGGTGTTTCAATATCTCTATCGTATCTTCTTACCATAAACGGCATCAGTATACCATTCAATGATCTTCTAGAGCCTAGGCTTTCAACACGAGGAATTGAAGCGGCGGTTGACTTATAATCAAAGGTTTCAAATGGACCAGGAGTCAGAGTAGACCTCTCTCCCTTATTCCAGTCAGCACCTGTAAAATATAAGTCTCCCCCATTAGTAAGAATTTGAAAGCTAAACCCCCCTGCACTAATATCACTAATGACAAATCCATTGAAAGTCGTCAAATTCGTTGGTGTATGAACGTTTTTCAGAATCCCAGAATTTGTTATATTTTCCGGTGGTGCATCTCTTAATAAGTAACCTAATCTACCCAATTGTGATGATCCCCATGTATAGAGCTTTGCCT
Organism: Debaryomyces tyrocola; assembly: GCA_900006135.1. Lineage (NCBI taxonomy): Eukaryota > Fungi > Ascomycota > Pichiomycetes > Serinales > Debaryomycetaceae > Debaryomyces > Debaryomyces tyrocola. Next base: position 8,497 of record LN874555.1, read on the forward strand.
GACTAGAACTTCTTAGTTTGAACAATTCCTTCCAATTGTAACTTGATAAATTCAAAGGTGTCGGTTTAGATCCAAATTTTTTCAAGTATAAAAGATGAAAAATGTCATTAGTCGTCAAATAGCAATAAAAACTATGAGACACCAAAGATAAAGAAAAAATATCTTCAGGCGATAAATGAATTGCTATATTGGAACATATAATGTCTTCTCCTAGATCATTTAATGTTATTGCTGTCATTATATTAACATATGGACCCCTTTTATTGGTAGGTAATATACTTTTGGATTAGTCTTATCAGGCCCTGAAATATGCAGTTACACAAAGCTTATAAAAATCAGGAACCACTATCTCCTGATTGCTACGATCATGTTAAAATACCTAATATTTATTAAAATCTTATTTACTATTACAAATATCCAAATTTCACAATCAACACTTCTCTATAGATCAGGCATCATACCTCAATACTGAATTCAACATAGAAAAAGACACATAAATCGTCGCTGCACAGTTAAGGCGCGCCAGATATTTATACGCTTAATGCTTCTGCTGAGAAAGCACTTAGATTCATCAGCCCTATCTTATTGAAGTTTTCATGAGAAATTAAATTAGTGGAATATTCGATCAATACAAACCCATTTTTTCAAAGGAAATAAATTAAACCAAACGAAATAAACTGTGACATGAAAAAAACCCAAAAATTAAATTGATAAAAAGTCATCAATATTTACTAAATCACTCAATTCGATACTGTTTAAAGGATCATGATGATCATTTTGTTTTATTAATAAAGAATCGAAGGAACTATCAAAATGTTCAATGCTACTTTGATAATCTTGGCCATTACCAATATCCAATTCATCGTCAGAATTTGGATTTGATTCTATAAAAGTAGGTACGATTGGTGCTGCAGACCAAAAAGAGTTACGTGGAATCATCAATAAAATACATTCAATTGAAATAAGAATGTTACTTCAATGCTGTGAATTTTATGTAACAGACAAGGAAAGTGGAGATTCCACGTATATTAATTTAATTTAGACCACCACCTGGCGGACATAAATAAATTAATATACAGCTCCGGTTAATTCCTCGCCTCTGTGTTACAGAAAACAAGCAGAGAACAATCAACATTTCAAGAATCATTCATTGATGATCGTAACTCCTTGGCAACAAAATCTCTTCTGAATTTTGCCCCATAGGATCGTACACCTTTAAAGAATCAATATCATTGTCGTGGTTGGCTAATGATAATGGTGGTAAGTTTTCGCTCGATTTCTTCAACGTCAAATCAATAGGAGAATTGATAGGCGAGTTGATCGAAATAGGTGATAAGTAGTTGTAGTAAACATTTTCGTTCGTTATCGATAGCAATTCGTTAGAATCACTATTGGGTTCCATTTTGATGTGTGGTATCTGGTTCACCTTGTCGGACGACACTTGTTCCTCTTCGACCGACTCGGTCAGGTCTGTAGTCAAAGAACTACAGCTGTTGGCCGAAGAAAGCTTTCTTTTCTTCACATCCGGTTGTTCGGCTGGTGGGGTCGATTCTTCGTCGAGATTGTCGTCTCCCCCTTCATTCGCCAAAAGCGACCCGTTGAGATTGGTGTGAATCTTGTCCTTCAAGTCCTGCAAATCATCCATCTCTTTCATTTCTATCTTAGCAAGTTGTTTCGCTGACATCTGTCCACACACACCATCAAAGTTGCTCTGCAACCTCGACATGTTGTCTTCCAATTTCAACACGTAGCTCTCCAAGTACTCAACGTGCTTTCTCTTCTTTTCACGTGAAGCATGTGCTGCTCTTCTATTCCTGAGAATTCGCTCCACACGACGTTGTTCTTTCTCTTCCTTGGTTTTAGCTCTTTTTCTTGGTGGGAGCGACGATTTGAAATTCGACGATTCCAAATTATCAACAATATCGGCCATAATTCTATTATTATCTTTCTTAGCCTCCAACTGTAATTTAATAATAACCAGTTTACTACTAATATTAAATAACTTTTAAAACAATTAAAGATTATTTAACAAATTCTTACAATTTAGTGATATTTAAGGAATATGATCCTCTTTTATATTTAATGTATGTTGACACTTGAAACAGGATTAATTAATTATAGATATGGTCGTGTATGATCCGCCAATTCTCAACGCAGTGGCGAAGAAATTGATGCGCAAATTATGATACATAACATGTGAAGAATAATAGAGAAACCCGGAACAATTACACAAAGTGCGGCAAATCCAGACCCATTCCATAGGACAAAACGAGGAGCAGTAAGTAACAACCACACATTAGCGGAATTTATCGCGTTTTATTTTTTAGTAGGAGGTCCTTGGGAGGGACAATGACGTAATGGGACGAATCGATAGCGACACTGCCCTTTTGTTAATCCACGTGAGGAGAGGTGTAGGGAAATAAATAGTGGGTGTACAGGTGTTTAATTAGACGGAATAAATATGAAGAGCGAACACAGACGAAGAGGACCGAAAACGATAGTTAAGAAGTTGCGCGCAGGCTATATTTAGGACAGAGTGTGTAGGCAGTTAGGGATATAGGATAGGAGTGTAGGCAGTTAGGGATATAGGATAGGAGTGTAGGCAGTTAGGGATATAGGATAGGAGTGTAGGCAGTTAGGGATATAGGATAGGAGGAGATGAGCGAGATGAATACCTGACGAGAGATGAGTACCTGACGAGAGTAGAGTACCTGACGAGATTGGGGATATTTGGTGCAAGAGGCGATGGCCTTGTAGTATGCTGAAAAAAAAGGGCAGTGGATGGGACTGGTGCGGCTCAATCGAATACAAAAGCGTAGCCGGAGTAGAACGACGACCTATAGACTGCATTGCGAGCACACTGGGTGACCATGAACCCAGGGAGCATAGTGACTTTGCAGCATTTGATGCCTTTTGTATAAGTACTCACACGAGGCAAAGGAGAGCGCTGTGGTGATGGTGGGTCCGAGGTTGGTTGGAAGCGTCGAACGAATGGCGGTGTGAAATCTCGTGTGAACGACAGATTTCCAATCGTATCCTTCCAGCGTGGAATGGGAGTCGACGTTTCCCGGAATTGCAACGAAGTACTACTTCATGTGATCAACTGAGCTATTAATCCGTTTTTGCAAGAAGCTCAGATGCACCTCCAATTTTCTGAACTGAATGTCCAATACGCACACGTGACGAGACGGGTAAGATGAAAAATTTAAACATCAAGAGTCATAGATGAACGAAGGTTGTAAGCTATAATGAAGTCGGTGTTATCGATACAATCACATGTGTCTCACGGATATGTGGGTGGGAGAGCGGCAATATTTCCACTACAGTGTCAGGGCTGGGAGGTCGATAGTATCAATACTGTGAACTTTTCGAATCATACTGGATATGGTTCAGTAAGAGGCTCAAGTATTAATGAAGCCGATTTGGTCGATATTTTTAAAGGATTGAATGATATCCAAGTATCATATAATGCGATAATCACTGGATATATCCCAAATGCATCATTAATTGCGGTGACAAACGAAAACATCAAGTCGTTAAAATTGAACAATGATAAATTATTATACTTATTAGATCCGGTCATGGGAGACCAGGGGTTTTTATATGTGGATGAATCATGTGTTGATGAATACAAGAAGATATTGGAGGATCGTCTAGTCGATATTATTACTCCGAATCAATTTGAATTGGAGTTGTTGGTAGGCTTTAAGGTTAAAACTGAAAATGATCTAAACCTTGCAATAAACCATTTGCATTCAAAATTCAACATTAAGTATGTCGTGATATCGAGCTTGACAGACATAAAGAAGAGCTCCGAGGATTTAATATATTGCGCTATCTCCACCATGGGTGAAGAGAAAATACAAATATTCAGCATTCCAGTGATAAATTCATATTTCACAGGTGTTGGCGATTTATTCAGTGCTTTGTTGTTGGACAAGCTTTACAATAATTTAAGGTTTCATGAATCAAAGGTGCCAAGTTTATCGAAAGCAGTTAGCCAAGTTCTTACTATAATGCTGAAAACTTTAAGCTTGACCCATAAATTGGGAATCGAATCATATTGCAAGGATAAAAATTTGACAAGTTCAAATGGAGATATGCCTGTAAGTAAAGTCAATGATGATGTAATGAAATACTTTGAGTTGAAAATTATCCAATCTAAGGACTTCTTTGCTTATGATGGAATAGGCGAGTTTAAACCTGAGTACTTGTAGCCATTATATAGATGAATTTATGCATTGTATAATGTACTAGATACCATATATAGTTAAAAGTATGCTAATAATGCTAATTATATGTTGCGAGGAAGAATCAGTGTAGTATGGCTGGTCTCAGTTGAAAGAAATGTTGCATTGAATAACCGAGCGCATAATCGACAAATATGTAATATAATCGAAAAGATCAAATTTTTTTTTCTATCTTTAGTATGTCTGAACTTAAATCGAAAGTTCTTGTTGTTGGATCTGGCGGAGTAGGTGCTATTGGTGCATTATGCTTAACCCTTAATGGTAAAGCAGATGTTACTCTAGTAGTGAGGTCCGA
>LN874555.1:16259-65169 GCA_900006135.1 Debaryomyces tyrocola
GGTGACTTTGACTTCATTTTATTGACCACCAAGAATATTCCTGACGGACCAATAACTTGTGAAGATATTATTAGGCCTGCTGTTACTTCTAAGACTGTAATTATTTTACTTCAAAATGGGATTGGTATAGAGAAACGAATGATTGAAGAGTTCCCGCAAAATGTGATACTTAGCGGTGTTACTTTGCTTTGTTCCACTAATATTAATTGTGTTGTATGTAATCTGCTTAAAGATCAACTTTATCTTGGAGCTTGGATTAATCCAAATATTGAGAACCATGCCGAGAAAGAACAAGTTGCAATTAATGAATTTACTAGAATGTATGGCAACGAAAAGTATAACAAAATTTTTATTGATGAAAACGTGGAAAAGACAAGGTGGGAAAAATTACTCTATAATGCTGCTCTTAATTCTACTACAACCGTAGTTAACTTAGATGTGAGTAGATGTCAAATTGCAGGTGCAAATAATGAACTTTTTAGACCAGCCATGAGAGAGGTTGTAGCGATTGCTGCTAGTGAAGGCATTGAAATATCGCCCGAAACTATTGAAAAATTTATTCATATTAGCGATGGCCAATTTTATAGTCCTTCAATGTGCGTTGATGCAAGAAAGAAGCAATTATTTGAATCGGAAATTATTTTGGGTAATCCTATAAAGATTGCAGAGGCAAATGGTGTAGGAACACCCGTATTAAAGACATTATATACTCTATTATCAATGGTTCAGTTTAGAATTAAAGAAGAAAAGGGCATAATCAAGATAGATGAAAACGAATATAGAAACCTAAACTCAGATTCTTACCCAGATATACACAAGAAATAGATTCTCATATATTAAAATTATAAATAGACATTGCAACATAGAATAAATATATGTATCAACACCAAGTAAAAACTGGTGGCTTGTTTTTAACTTTCTCTAATCTTTCAATTACTACCTTCTTAATATTAGTCTCACCTTCTTCATTTTCGTTTCTTTGTTCCTCATTGAAATTTAAATTATATTCAAACCCCGACATATTGAATTGTGGTTCACTTTTGGTGCTATGGATGCTACTATTATCAGGCAATAGCGGGCTCATTTCATTAGGCTCCAAATCATTCAAATTGTTGAACTTAGGAATATTATTGATTTTAGATTGTTTATTATTCAAATCATAAATGCTTGTCTGCATTGCGTTTATCATTATGTCGGAGTCCACCAGTACAGGAATATTCATTTCATCATCACGAATTAACACTGTTTCTCTCCTAGTCAATTCTAGAGGTCCAGCATGGCTCAACTTCAATACCTCAACAACGTTAAATGCTTGACCTTTCAATACTGATAACTGCTTCTTCCACATTCTTTCCTTGAAGTCAGTATCTTGCATAAACACATCTTTCAACTTTTTGACAGTCGTTTCCCACCACATTGTAGATGTTAATAATGGTAAGTAGTGATTTCTAGTATTCATTGAGAACGGGTGGCCTATAATAGATAATGGTAAAAATAGCCACCCGAATGGAAAAGATCTCCATTCATCAGGATGCTTCCAAGGAAATGCCAAACCCGAATCAATAGCTCCAATTTTAATAATAGGCGTCATTTTTTTGTAAGATTTATCACGTTTAATCTCAATCCATTGAATTTTTATCATCCAGTTATCTAAACCTCTATCCGTGTTCCTCATAATATAGTCCAATATTACCAATTTTTCTAGCTCCTCTCTAAATTGTTGCAAAGTTTTCTTATTCCATGTAAAATTTGAATCTAAATTATTTTCATTATCCCCAACCAAGATCTCACATTCATCAGGCAACCCAGTTATTTCATTAGGAATAGGAAAACGATGAAACCATACTTGAGCTTCCATATAACCCTTTAGAAAGCATTGGAATGAACCAATTTTTGGTGACAATTTTGAATAAGCTCTATGTCTATCCCAGTATGAATAATAAAATGAGCTTGACTTAAGATATACTATTTCCGTATGTGGTACAATGAATGATAACAATTGTTGATCAAGTATACTAGCGGCTGCCTCGCTAACATATCCCAAGTTTGGAATAAGACAAGATCGTCCAAAAAAACAAGGAAAAAAAGTTCTGTGTAGCCATTTTGTCCACTTAGGAGATAACGGCCCATAAGGTTCTTCATCTTTTGGTTTGAATATGCCCGCCCTATATATTTCTTGAGTATCATCACAAATCTTTCTGTTATATATAAAATAGCTACCTGAGGATCCTTGGGAAATACGATTGGGTTTATAATCATCCAATTCGATTAGATCTGTAATACCAATAACTAAACTCGAAAAATCATCTTTACTTAAGAAATTATCAGGATATCTAAGTTCACTCAGGTCCTCATCGATTATTCTTTGCCAGTGAAAGTTATATTCGTCTTCGGTTTGGACAGGTCGTATATTTTTCAATGGCTTGAAAACAGAGTACTCTATTTTATAAAGTGGAGTTAAATCTTCTTTCTTCGATCTACCATTGGATATCGGTGAATAAGCCCATTTGGCGGCGGGGATAATGTAGCTCTTAGTAAATTTATTGAATTGACTAAGAGATGTTTCTGACGATCTGCTATAGAAGGGCTGGGATTTGCTTCGTACTAATTTCTTCTGAGATGATGCCAGTGTTAATTTCTTTAAGCCTTCATTTGGAGATTGTTTCGATATGTTGATGGAAAACGGATCAACAACTGAATCTAGATTAGGCACATAGTGACGGATACTCGAATCATAGCTTGAAGTAGATTGTAGATGATTACTATCTAGGGGGGAATATGGCTCAGCTTTATGTGTATTTACATCCTGAGACTCTTTAAGGCGTTGGAAGCCCGAAATTTCATCGTTTTCAGCTAGATTCTTTGGAATTTCAGTATTATCATCGTTCTTCGTCATTGACACAAATACACCAAAGTGGATACCAAGAGCTATTCGCCGGAGAGTCTATCCTTCTATGGACTGACATACTGATAGAAAATTGAAACCCGTGAAAACCCTAAGAAAATCCTCGATAAGGATATATTATGTGGTATGCATATAATCAGAAATAGGATATTTATTTAAAATTAATTGGATTATTAACGATTACTATATAGAGAAAACTGGAAAATTAAACGAGAAGAAAGGACAAAATAGAATGGGGTAGTATATAAGATAATGTGAATTAGAGGTACTTGAGAAGTAAAAATTTAAATGATCTAAGTTAACATGACGATTTCTTGTTTAGATTAGCAATAAAGCACCACCAAATATTAATGTTTGTAAGTAAATCAAACATTTAACAATTGGAATATTTGAGTTTCGTTGTAAGCTAATGGAGCCAGAATCCGAAGAAGATGTAGGGGAATTTTCTTTGTTATTGCCGTACATGTGTAAGGTTGTAGCTTTTTTAGAAGATGTTGTGGAGGCTGAAGTGGCTAAAATCTTCTCTTTTTTAGTTTGCGAGGCAGTTTTAGTAGAAGAGGCTTTTGTAGAAGACGATGGGAATACTTCTTCATTCAACTCTGCAAAGAGTCCATCATCTTCTAAATCTTTAATGATCTTTTTAACAGCTCCAGAATACTTTCCTAAACTGCTACCGAGATTGAGATCGCCACTCAAGACCTTTCCAATAAGATTTGTAATAGCCTTAGGGTTACTAACAGCGGTACCAACAAGAGAAGTGATATTAAGGGAGCCGCTAAACTTAATAGCTCCAGTATCATATATTTCCTTTACCAACGCAGCAGTCATATTTTGATAGCTTTCATCAGCGATGAATCTTTTAATAGTGTATACTGCAACTCCAGTATCATTTAAAGCATTGACGATATCAGCAAAAGTATTTGTGAAAATCTTTGACCCCAAAATAGTTGCAAGAGTATTTTCTGCAAAAGAGGCGAGACTTCCACTGTAATCTGCTCTCTTCTGAATACTCCTCTTTTGGAAAACATCATGGATGAGGTACGAGATAATGAACATATTTGGTCTAACAACCCTTTCGATTAAATCGGTTAAAACCGGTCTGTAATCATCGTCTAATAAAATACCGTCTAAAACAGAGGTGAGTAATCCGGAATCCTTGACAATATTGAGGAGTTCGGTAGTATTCAACCCAGATGTTAATGCAGACAAATCCAATGAACCTCCGGAGGAGTTAAGGAGCTTACCAGTTTGATTAGCAAGGAATTGGATTCTGGATGGATGCCCCGCAACAGCATCCAAAGCTTCCCAAATAATGCCAGACTTATTAACAAGTAAGAGTATCTTCTCAATGGACTTTTCGTCTCTCTTGTGTATACCATCGTTCTGGTAAAAACCGTCAAAATATTCTTGTAATCCATTTTCTTCAATCAAGTCTTCTAAATATAGCCCCATGTCAAATTCAGAATCCTCAACAGGAGAAGCATATGGTAAGGCAGATACAAACGCTGCGAACATGCAACAGAATGAAAGAAGGGTATATAATCTCATTGATAAATGCTAGTAGTTAACGAAGTAAGTCTAAACGTCTCTTTTATTAAGCGTTGATAGAAAGAAAAGCAAAAATTTTTATAGGTAATTTCTATTCCACATATATTCTCCCAGATCCTTGCAATTGAACTTTCAACCTAGGACAATTCCAAACAAAATGGTTGTAAAAATTACTTAATTAGTTATATTAACTTAAAATTTCCATTTTAGGTATATTGATTAATGGAAGCATTTTCTATTTCCTAATTAGGTAATGATATATTTCATTGGTTCACCTATTTTTTTTCATGCATTTATTTCTTTCATTTTTAAGTAGCAAGTTACAAAACCTTCAATGACTACTTCCTTTATACACATATCCAGCTTAGCATATGAATACACCTATACATTAATATGTTTTACTATAAGTAAAATACCATGAGTTAGGAATCCTCCACATAGAAGTAAGTTTTACGAATCCACTTTATGTATGCTAATGCGTTAGCTTACGCATGAGATCACAGAAAAAATGATTAAGGATTGCCTAAAACGGCAAACGAGAACAAAAATGTAAGGAAAAGCATAAACACATGCTTAAATACTGCACATAGTGGGATTTAGAAAATTTCCAAAAACAAATACCAAAAATGACATTTCTCCTCCTCGTAGACACTAGGAAACAACAAACTTATATGATTGAAGATCTCACTTTTGGAGAAAAAAAATAAATTATTAAAAAAAAAGTCTATCAAGGTCGTCATATACTTAGTATATTGCTAATTAGAAAAGAAAACTATCATATTAGAGCGATAGTGTATACCCTATTACTTAATAATAAAATCGAATAGATAAACACCATGAGGTTATCAAGGATAATATTGACTTGCATACCATTTATGTCAGGATTGACTCAGGCTATCACTCCAAACTCTGGTGTATATCAAGTTGGCACTAAAGAGGAAAGATCATTAGAGGACATATATGAGGATTTTGTGCTGATTGTTGATTCGCATGTCAACAAGAGAAGTGACAGTTCCAGGGTTGAGCAGTTGGAAAAAATTCTCTTACAGGTTAACGAATCAGGAATAATAATGGATGTTTTGAACGAGATTGCTGGTTCTAAGGCCCAACAGAATACATTGGTCAATATGACCACAGATATGATCAACAATGGAGGTGGGTCATTTGATGGAATTCAAATTGACTTGAACACCACTAATATACTTAATGCTGTTAAGAAATCGGGTATAATAAATTCAACCCTTGACGGTTTGCTTTTGGATGATGAGAATAGAGAAATTCTTGGGGATCGTACAGGGCATGTTCTAAGCAAATACGCCTATGTATCCAAAATATTGGCGGACTTAGGAAATGGCCAAGAACCAACGGTTGAATATATTGCAAATACGGTAAAACACTTCAAGACCAAGAATCCTAAATATCAATATATGAACGAGGGCAAACAAGTTGTTTTAAGTGCAAGGGATGATGAATATTCTGGATCAGCTCAAGCATTCCTCAACAACCTTATTAATACAGTTGTCAGTTCTGATTTGGTTTCAGGGTCTGCAGAGGATTTTCTAATTGCGTTAAATAGGACAGGAATTGCTGTCTCTATTGCAATGGAGGTGGTAAAAACACCCAAAATCACAGAAATGGGTACCTACATCATTGGCCAACTATATGCTAATGGAGTTTTTGATAATCTTGATACCAATAAATATTTTCAAGAAGCTAAAAAGAAAAATATTTTATCTGATGGAGCACAAACTGTTTTAACAGACCCAACATACTCACCTGCATTGGCAAAGTTGTTTCAGCAAATGGAAAACAACGGAGTCTTCGCAGATATTCAAAAGAATCTTTACGGCCATACATGATTAAGTTAATTGCTAAATAAGCCACGATATGTCAACAATTTACTGTTATTTATTCTCTACTGTGTTATAGTATTCCTTTTTATACCTAATATTCAATTCCCTAATCATAAATCAAAAGTCATTCAAAATTTGTAGTACAATTACGTTCAGGTACTTTTAAGTCCAATATATAAAACATAATAAATCAAATTAAGCTATATCTAATTAAACAATTCATACAAGTGAGAAGAGAAACAAATATTTATAGACATTTTAAAACAAATAACAAAGATTTAATAACGTTAGAATTTTAATGCATTCATAACACCATAACCAATAGTCACCACACAAATATAAGCAATTATCGAAGCAGGTACACCTCTAGTGATGAATGTATTTACTGTAAGATAAGGTTTTCCTAGTTCGTCAGTCATACCTATCGCGGTAACATTCGGGAATCCAGAAGTTGGCAAACCCATAGCTGCAGATGCGATTAAAGCAGTACCCATAACCAAAATTAATGGATGAGGTTGTGGCAAATTCTCACCAACTTCTTTAACCAACGGAATAATAATTAATGCTGCAACAGTATGAGAAACAAAAGTTGCCACAACTAAAATTAAAATACCAAAAATAATGAGAATAACAAATACATTGAAATCCTGTATTTGATTTTGCAATGCTACTGCAATTGTCTTTAACAACCCTGATGAACTAACCGCTTTTCCTAACGAGATACCGCCCATAGCCAACAAGATAATACTCCAAGGAAAATTATTCAAATCTTCCTTCTGTAATAACCCTGTTCCAAAAAATAAAACAATTGGAATAATCGAAATAATACCAGATTCACCAAAAACGCCTTCTATTTCAGACAAAACACACCATAATATAATTGTCACGATGGTGACAAGACTAATATAAATCTGTTTTGTTGTGAATTTTTCTTTTATTGGCTTATAGGCCATGATTTTGACTGTGTTAATTTTGAATGTCAATATCAATTCAACCCAGATTCCAACCATCGCAATAATTGAAACAGGTAATGCAACAGCAAACCACTTTCCCCAACCAGGATTTGGATTCATTGATTCAATGGCAACCATATTTTGTGGGGATGCAATTGGGGAAGCCATACCGGCAACATTTGAAGCTAATGCAATACCCAAGACCAAGGCCTGCGCAAATGGGGATTCAGTTGGTAAAGTTCTTAAAACAGGCTGAATCAATGAATAACATAAAACTGGCGCAGCAACATTGGAAATCCACATGGATAAGAATAATGAAACACTCATGATTGAGATTAAAACATTTCTGGGTTTAGTTCCAGCAACTGCTAAAATATAGGAAGAAATAACTTTAGCAATATTATATTTAGATAATGCTGCAGCTAATGTAAAACCACCCATTAAAAGCATAATCACCGAAGACCACATAGTACTCAATATATATTTTGAGGCATCAGGTCCAGACATAGGTGGACCATCTTCTTCTTCTTTCAAGACTTTGCATGTAACAACCAATAAAGGAACCAACATTGCAGTGATATGCAATGGTAACGCTTCTGACGCCCAAAGCATGGCCGATGCTACTAAAACTGCAAGACAACGTTGTTGTTCTAGGTCATTAAAAGTTTTGACACACAATAGTACCACGAAGGTGGTAATAATAACAATAAGCTTAACAATTTGCCAAGTTAATAAGCATGAAGGAATAATCATACTGGCGTGTCCAAATATAGTCCAGCCAAAAGGGAAATTTAATCTGGTCCAATTCAAGTGCATTAAATTGATAGAGCCTTCATCTCCCATTTTGTTAGATCTGGTAGCTTCATTATCTAGGTGTAGATTGTAAGATTTCTTTTCTAATGAAAGCAAATCCTTCCAGACAGTATTACGTTCCCAAACAATATGTTCACGCAAATGGGATCTCAACTCTACCCTAATATCCTCTAAATCTTGCTTCGTAGTTTTTGTTGACAAGTTTCCAGACAAAAGGGAATAAATTATGATGATTTGATTAATTTTATGATCGACGCTCTTTAATGTCTCTGGTGTGAATGTTCTTGTAGTAGTAGGCAAGAAGTTTTCAATAAAATCTATTTTAATTGCGTAATTGCATGTTTTATCGAATTTTTTAGTAATCTTGGTAAAACCAATCTTATTTAATTCAATGAAAGATTTTAACTCTGACAAAGCGATGAATAAACTAATAGACTTCTTTTTCAAGGTAATTTGCTTTTGCTGTTTAACATTGAAATCAGTATGATTTAATAAAGCCGAATTCTGGCTATGGGTCTCGTCATCGTCGTCATCGTCATCGTCATCATCATCATCCGAATACCTCTCGACCTCGACAACTCCGCCATTAGGCTTCTCAAAACTATGGTGTTCATAGTCAGCGTGATTTAAGGATGCAACTCTCGAAACAGGCTCTTTAGAAGAATGTTCTATAGGACCAAATTCCTGTTGGTACGCTTGAGTCGTCTTAAATAACTCATCAATATTAATATGATTACTTTCCAAATCGCGAACCAAATTGTCGTAGTCTTGAAAGACAACCAGTTCCTTTGAAAGGTAAAAGTCGTTGATTTTACTTAATTCGATCAATAATTGTTTTGTGAAAACCTTTAACGGATCAAAATTCGACGACTTCTGGTCGTTGTATTTGGTTTTCTCTTCGTCAAATGTAACGATTGTGGAATTATCCAAATCAACCGTGAATGACTCGATAGATTGATTCTTTTCTTCTTTCGAACCATTATAATTTCCCAAACGTGCATCAACAGTCGAACTTCCAACTGCCTTCTCATCGTCGTCAACATCAGGTCCGTGTTTTCTAAACCTGCTGATCAACCTAGATGAAAATTTTTTATCGTTTGATTCATTTTCAGCTTTATTTTTTGGTGCCTGGACCTTAGATTCATTCACCAAGTCCGTGACAGTAGTGGGATTAACGCTATTGATTTGGATTGATCCATCTTGTGGTTGGTTATCCAACTGGTCTTGTTGAAGTTTGTATATTGCTTTTTTGAGCCCAGTGTAGTTTATGTAGCTGTCGGTCCATTCAGGAACAGCATTAAATTTAAGAGAATGAGAGAACTTCATCAAGTTAAGACTCGTGCGATGAAATACCTAATTAAGCCAACGGTTTGCTTCAATCGGAATAACTAAGTCTTGACGTTTAACTCTTGGCCAAAAAAAATGGGCGGAGGTTTGACGTGCTAAGTAATTTATTACACCACGTGGGATGCCCACGATGCCAAAATCAAAGCTCTTATGGGTGTATATATTTATTTACAATTTTTATAGTGGGTGTATAGATGTGGTTTAATACTTGGCTAATATCAACTAGCATATACTGAACCTAGAGTTTCATATGCTGGGAGACCACGGTGCCAAGGTGATTACCATATTTACCGTAACACCAGAAATCAATGGTCATACTGCATATACAAAATGGTTAGTCCGGATAGCGGCAAATTGCAGCATTGCAAGAAATGGTGGAATTTCTTAATTAGACGAACAGAAAAGGGATTCGTTGTATGCTGTGTATAATCCCCGGTACCGATGGAATTTGTAGGAGAGTGGGTAGTATAGGAGTCGATAGAAAACTGTGTTTGAATATGTGAAGGGAAAAATACTCAGATGGCACAGGAAATTCGAATAGTTTATGAGGGCTAATGCATTCATTATGGACCAGAGGTACTATCCGTATCCGAAACTACGGGGGCGAGAAGAAGAATTATGGTAAAAGAAGTACATAGACATAGAGAGATAAGTACAGAAGTAGAGAGACATTTACGACATTTGGTGATAATTAAGTATCGTACGACATTATGACGCACTCGCATCAAATCGGTGAATCTACAATACAAGTTTAGATGACTACGAAAAGGAATGCAAACAGGATAAGAAGTTACCGGGTAAAATATGGCGTTTAACGGTAATATACATGAAGCAGAGTATGTACCAATTCCAGCTAGAGTGCGGTTACCTATAAATAGTACTTCTGAGTCGTCAGTGTCTACACCAGCACGAATTCCAACGCCTGTCAGATCGCCTAATTTGACCATTGCTAGTTTGAGCAGAGATAATTCAACGAATAATCCTGTGGACAGGTTTCCCAATTTAATTCATAAATGGTCTCATACGCACTCGATTTTATGTGTTGTTCCATCTCCGAGACGTAATTTGATATTCTGTGGGACGCAGAATTCGAAGATTTTAGTCTTTGACATAGTTAATTACAGTTTGAAGTACGAAATCAAATGTGGCAATTCAGATCATTCAGCATCCATTTTATGTTTGACGATAGACGAATCAGAGGACTATTTATTTAGTGCTGGGTCTGACTCGTTAATTAAGGTGTGGGATCTATCCATGGTTAATGACAACACCCACTATCCTATACATTGCACTCATATTATTTACCTGCTTGTCGATATAGGTGATGTTTTTTCTATATGCTGGTCTGATTCTTTATCGACATTATTTATTGGGGCCCAAAATGCATCTATTTTATGGTGTAAATTATGTTTATATTCTTCAACTATTTCTGATAGTCAGTCCACAATCGATAGAATGCCACATTTTAGATACGATAAGTTTTTTGATTCAAAGGGACCCGGTGGCTCAATTAATAATTTGCAATCAAAACATCAAATTTTAAAGTCGACTTCTCTTGAGACACCGAATAGCATATCACCTAAATTAATCGAAGTCAACAACGATGATATTATCAGGTTTGCTCATAATGGGTATGTTTACTGTATGAATTACTTTGATGTTGAAGACACTTCAAATGACTTCACTAAAAACTACCCAACGCAGTTTGCGAATTTATTAATTACCGGTGGAGGTGATGGGCTAGTTATTATCTGGGGTGTTAGCTGTACTAATAATAAAGTATCTCTTGAAAAGCTAAAAATATTAAAGAACAATGAGTCAGTTTTATCGATGTCTATTCAAGACTCCTACTTGTACGTTGGCTTATCAGAACCATGTATCAATGTTTGGGATTTAATGACATTCCAATTAATAAGATCAATTCATTTCTCCAATTCTCAACAGGTCAAAAATAATTACGATGAGGTCTTGAGTTTGGGGATATATAATGATTGTATTTTTAAAGCATCAAATTTAGGCGGATTAATAAAGTTTTCCTCGAAAACTAATCCGCCAAACATGGTTCCTAAAGACCATGGAAATCTCAATCCTGATAGATCATCGCTGGTGATTATTACCGAAGAAGACGATAACTATAACGCGGAATTTAATAAATCCAGTGTTGAAAATGGAAGTGTACTTGCTGTAAAAATTTTTACTTCGATAACAGGTGTCACTTACTTGGTATCTGGAGGCCATAAAGCGCTTTGTCTTTGGGATATTACTAATTTGGGAAGTACTAATAGGCATCTTTCAGACGCCAACAGCTTATCGACTAATTTGGTAGATAACGAAAATTTGCTAAAGTCTTTAAAGAGATTTATCTCATACAAAACAATTCTGAAATTTCCTGCGTTATACTTAGAAGATTCTCGTCGTTGTTCTCAATTTTTAACTAATTTATTAGTTAACTTGGGTGCAACTGTAACCAAATTGTTACCAGTGCCTAATAGTAATCCTGTTGTTTATTCGTGCTTTTCAAGCAATTCTCCAGATAGACCCAAACAAGCGAAAAGAATTCTTTGGTATGGGCATTATGATGTTGTTGATGCAACAGCTGATTCAAACTCTTGGTCAACTGATCCGTTTTGTCTTACTGCAAGAGATGGTAATTTGTATGCTCGTGGGGTTTCTGATAATAAAGGTCCTATTTTGGCTGCAATATATGCTGTGTCAGAATTATTTCACAACAAGGAACTTAGTTGCGATGTCGTATTTATAATCGAAGGTGAGGAAGAATGTGGTTCTATTGGATTCCAGGATGTGATTCACGAAAATAAGGAATTAATTGGAGATATTGATTGGATTATGTTATCTAATTCATATTGGCTTGACGATGAAACGCCTTGTCTCAACTATGGTTTGAGAGGAGTTATTAATGCATCTATCACAGTAAGTTCCGATAAGCCGGACAGACATTCTGGTGTAGACGGGGGCGTCCTGAAAGAACCTACAATGGATTTAATTCAAATTCTAGGTCAATTAATGAATCCATTTAATAACAATATTAAGATTCCTAACTTCTATGACGATGTGCTATCATTAACCGATAGAGAAATAGAAATTTATCAGAAGATTGAAAACACAGCGACTACGAAGAATATTAAGAATCAAGATTTTAAGTCTTTAATGGCGAAGTGGAGAAACCCTTCATTGACTATTCATAATATTCAAGTCTCAGGTCCAAATAATAATACTGTTATTCCCCAACTGGCTAAAGCGTCTGTTTCAATCCGTATAGTTCCTAATCAGGATCTAGAAAAGATTAAAAAACTGTTGATCAAGACATTAAATGATTCTTTTAATAAACTAGAAACTGATAATCATTTACTGATAAACATTTTCCATGAAGCTGAACCTTGGCTTGGTGATCCATATAACTTGGTCTATAAAATTCTTTATGATAAAATTCGCTCGAATTGGGGGCCAGAGGTTCCTGAACCATTATTTATTCGTGAAGGAGGTACAATTCCCTCGATTAGGTTCCTAGAGAAGTGTTTTAATGCATGTGCTGCCCAAATTCCATGTGGGCAAGCGAGTGATAATGCCCATTTAAAAGATGAAAAATTGAGGATTCTTAATTTGTTCAAGTTGAGAGATATTTTGGCTGATACATTAAAAGAATTGGGCAGTAAATAGAATATGTAGAAGGAAAACGGTATATATTATATTATATTATATTTGCATAATATTATTAATATTGTAGTTACATGGGGGATTTTCTTATAACAACACATATCTATATGCGATAATACAATGGTATAATATGTTTAGTGGTCGTTACACACATTCACATATATTTGAATATTTACTAAATATCTATCATAATTATTTGCTCTCCAGTTTCTTCTTTTGCGCATCTAACTCTGCTTTCCTTTTTCTTTCCTCTTCATCTTGAATCGATAACCTTAACGCTTCCTCAATCATTCTTTCTTCTACCGACCTATAATGAGAAGTACTAGATCTTCTTCCATTTTCTCCAGACGAATATCTTCTTGATGAATTATTTTCTTCATCTTGATTGATTAATAAGTTTGATGCATGTATAGCACTTGCAGTCGCAGATTTTCTAGCTAATTTGTTTCTTGCTGACACTAATTTTTGTTCCCAGTCAGGCCTAATCATATCTATCGTTATTACACCCGAGGAATCCGCAGCAACAGAAGACCTTCTTCTTTGTTTAGCAGGCTTAACAGCTGGTAAGTCATTATTCTTGTTCCCCCCTGGAGACGTAGAGATGGCATTAGTATCTTCCGGAATGCTTTCAAAAGGAAGAGTATAGGAGTTCGGTTTATTTCCGTTAATGCCAGTACATATATCAGTGGGAATATTATATGTAACTCCGAAATCAGGCATTGCACAATATGGACAATTTGCCGATTCCGAAATCAAAGTATGCGGTAAAGCATCCGACCCTGGTTCGTTTGAACTGTCATCGTGAGGTGGATGCGGATCTAATCTCTTAATCTGAACAAAACATTCTGTACAGATGGGTTGGAGACAACAACGACTTAAATTAAGATGTGGTGGATAATACAAAAAGCAAATTGGACATTCAGAAGCTTTGCGATATAGTTTCAACAACAAATCCTTCGATGGTATATCCGGCGACACCGCTACTTCCCCATTTTTAGCTTTTAATTTTTCTTCCAAAAATCTATTTTCTTCAGCCTTCTGCATGTCTTTGATCCTAGTTATCAACGATATCAATTTCGCTTTCTGCTCTTGTCTTCTGAAAAAATTACTTGACTTATGGATTTTATGATCATCCATGTCGTCTTCCTCGGTATCCGAATATGCTGTTTCTATCGAATGCAAACTCATCTGAGATAATAAAATAATCAATTCTTCATCAGACCAATGGTCGTCAAAATCCTGTAATGGAGTGTAGAATGGTGCTAACTGACGATTGATTATTAATCTCCTGACTATCTCCGTATCGTAATCCAAATTAGACTTGTAAGTTCCATAAGGGGCCAAAAACCCGCCATCAACATTTTCATTAAACCGAACAATTAAATCTAAATAGTGTATTTCCTTCTGTTTATCCTTCTCTTCCTGTCTTTTAGATTTCTTATTATCAATTAAATTTGTTGAAAATACACTTGATACGGTATTTCTTCTCCCCGGTCTACCACCTGGCGAATCAGCATTCAACGTCGAGGATCCTGACGAATGGGTACCCGACCTACTTCTTCCTTCTTTAGCTGGAACATTCCCCATTATACATCAATAAATAGGCGTTAATACTATAATGATATTGAACTTTCTAATTACCCCATATCAGTTATATGATCTCATGTCAACTTGCTAATACATAGTGCACTAGTAGTCGTGCGATATTTACAAAACGCTCCATACATAATATTTCATTTACTATTAAACTAACTTTCACGGGTAAGACCTACCCCAAGACCTACTCCTATCATGGCCAATACGATACATAGCCATAGCAAACCGATGATGAAACTGATTAACTTCTGAGTTTTCGAAAATCTTTTCTTTTGATTTGGATTAACCACAAGATATGTCAGCTGTAGATTGTATTGGCGGTTGCTGGTATTATTGTTATCAAAGAAGCCAGCGGCAAGTAATATATATATTGGGGGCACAACCAAGCCTATTATCATAATCAATATGAAAAGGGGCCAGGAGTGAGTCTTATGCCGAATTTGGTTGAGAATTGGGCTGAGATCATTTTTTTCAAGATCCTCGTATGAAGAGCCAATTGTATTGTAATTAGTGGTGGGGGTATTATTGAGCATATGCTCATGTGAATTATTCTTCGATAAGGTATCGTGTAGGTAATTGTTGGTGGTAAGCTGCGTTACGGAACCGTGGGATTGGGTATCTGAAGCCGATGGATTAAATATGGGTGCTGGACTTTTTTCATGCAAGTTATTATGAGAATGTTTCTTTGAGCCGTAAATTTGGGATGGGTCGCTATTTAATGATACACCTTGCCCAGACAGTGCTATACTAGTTTTAGAAGCATATTGTCCGAGGCGTGATTTTGATGGTTCAAGGATTGACATGCTAGATCCTGCAAATGATTTTGGAATAAGGTCAGGACTTCTGTGCTGCTGACTTGAAACTGGAGATCTATTTGAACGCACATCCTTCTGTAGTCTGTAGTCTACAGACCACCTGTTATTTCTTTCGAGATAATGTTTATCTTGTACTTTGTAAAGCATTACTGGAAGGTTTGTTCTAGAATCAACGCCAGCAGTTAGATCGTAAAAATTCTTGTTTGTCTCTTTTGAACGAGCTATCGATTCTTGGGTATTATTATCATTACCGGTATCGTAAAATGTTTCTAATTTATATAGTAATTCATTCGTAGACATAGACGACCTCGTTACGTCTCTTGTCGTGTTCTTAATAGCTGTTTCATCCATGTTGATCAGACTAGTGTTTGGAAACCTATCAGAGAAAAAGCTTGTTCTATCTTTAGGCTGAAGTACTCTTTCCAGCATGTTTGAGTCAGCGTTTTCATCGAATTCTGATTCTAGAATGTTATTAGAGACATCAAATAGAAAACGGTTATCACTTTGTCTTTTGCTTTGTCTATGGGCATTAGTCGAATTGGATGCAGGGTACTTATTATCATCAGTCATATTAAAATCAACATTAGATATTGTTGTTAGATTAGACAATGAGGTTCTATTGAATACATCTACATTTGAGGATGTACTCATAATATTTCGTCTATCAACTTTTTCCCTGGTATCTGATTGACCTTCATTTTGTTTATCTGTGTATATTTTAAATTTGGATGATCCTGAACTATCACTATTCGTGCCGTTACTACCTTTTGAACAATCATATAATGCATCTGGCGATAATGAATTTCCGGAGCTGCTTTGACTTGAACGATTGCCCAAAGTACGTTCAATAACAGAAGTCCCGTTATTTCTTCCAGTTTGAGGAGCGTTCGATAGTATTATTGGAGTATTCGCACCACTATTTCTTGCCGAATTACTTCTATTCATACTAGATAATCTGGATCTATTCAGTTCCGATGAATCATTGAATTCCTCTTTGAATATGAAATCATTTTTCTTCGTTGGACTAAGATTTAACGAATTCCTTGTTCCATATTCCTCCAAAATAGAATTAATTGATTCGGCATCATAAACATACTGTTTGGAATTTTCTCCTTCAGACGACGTATCTGCGAAATCTTCAATAGTTGATTGTCTTTGTTTTGTTGTAAAATTGGGTTCAGATCGTATGATATTCTCCATGCTACCGCTGGAATTAAGAGATGACCTTGACTTTAAAAACTTAGGTTTTAAAAAGCTACTTATTCCTCCACTTCTTGTTTTTATATTTTCTGCTCTTGATATCCCCTTATTTTCCCCACGTACATCTGATATGGATTCGTATTCTACCTTAATGCTATGGATGCTCTCTGTGGAGTTTAATGAATCCCGAGGTATTTGGGTACCATGTAATGATTTTGATGGAGACGGAAGATTCGTGTTTTCTTCTTTTATCATCTTATGCTCCATAATATCACTTATATTATGCTGTCGATCGTTATTCTTTGGGGCATTCCAGGAATTAGGTGTTACGTTCACCATACAAACTAGCTTTTTTAATTATCTCTGAGATTTTCGATGACGAAGACGACAAGCTAACACAAACATAATCAGCTAATCAACATAATTTTAGCATACAGATATTGCTTCTCGTCTATTTTATGTTACAATAAAATTAGAATGTAAATATTGTTCTACTATTTATAAAATTCCTAATTGGGAAGTTTTTTTGCTACAAAAATTATCGCACTTAAAATTGCAAAAATGGAACATTCCAAAAGACTTCAGAATCCTTCGCGCCCTTTTATATGAAATACTTATATTATCAATACTAATATTTAAAAAATGGAAGTTATTAAAACGGAAAGGTTCAGAAATTAATTAATACGGAACAGAAAATGAAAATGGTATTTTTAAACTAGTTGTCAAAACTGTTTTATGATTGTAATCATGTACTAGATATGTGGTGAGTAGTGGTAAGTTGAATTAATAATTGTAGGATCTTCTTCTTCTCTTCTTCTTACATGGGTTAACAGTTGTACCCTTTCCGGAGGTAGAGCCGGAATCAGCGCCGGAACCAGAACCGGAACCAGAGCCGGAACCACCTGAAGAACTGGTGGAAGCAGCACCATCAGCAGAAATAACGGAAGTCGCCCCAGGACAGTCACCAAAGAAAGCGGCAAATGCATTGGTAGCAACAGTCTTGAAGGTATCAACAGTCAAGATTTGTTCTAATAAGTTACCAACTAAGTTAGAATCCTTAACAGCACTGATAAGTTGTGACAATGACAAAGCACCGCTAGCCATAACTTCCTTGACTAAATCAACAGCGAATGGAAGGTAACTTGGATCAGTGGCAATAGATTTAACAACAGAACTTGCTAAACCGGATTCTCCTAAGGAATCTAATAAATTAACAACAACGTCATTAAGGTCTCTCTTATCAAATTCTTCAGCAGATGATTGTAATTGCGAGGAAGATCTTTTTTGATGTTGTATAACTTCTAAATCTCTTTGACTTAACTTGGAGATACCTTGTTTAACTAAAGATTCGACCTTCTTTTCCAAATTGGCAATAATCTTTTTGGCAACGTCAAATAACGAAACATATAATTGACAATCGGAAATAAGATCGTTAACAACCTTAGTTACTAAGTTTGACTCATCTAAAGCCTTAAATATACCCGTTAAGTTCATAGCACCGGCCTTGATGACAGCGACTAATGTCTTGACGACAATCGGTTGCAATTTTTCATTTGTAGCAAGGTAATGGATAACCTTTGGAGCCATTCCAGTATCGTTCAAAGAAGCTAAGACTTTTGTGACTATCTCATATTCTCTTTTCTCTAAGTGAGTACTAAGAGTATCTCTCTTTTCATTGAAAGATTGAAGCTCTCTTAAGGCTTCGGCTAATTGATCAGTATCAGCTCTTTTTTGAACGGATGATTCATAAGTAGCTGGAGCTGCACTAACAGCAGTAGTACATGCTATGACAGTAGCGAGCGTAGTAGTTGATACCTTCATGGGATGCTATGTTTAAAATCAATAGAAAGCGTACGTTAAGAAAAACTTTCTGATATAGTTGGAAGGTTTATTTAAGCCTGGGATAAAGCCACCTTATATATTTAGCTTTGATAATAATAAATTCTTCGGCTAGAGTTAGATTGAATTATTGTAAACCCTTTAGGGACAATTGTTGACTCTAAAAGTACAAACCATTACTAAAAGTAGTAAGATTATGGAGTACTTGGATATACAAACAAAATAGATTACTAGAAGTAGTAAGCTAATGTAACTTACATTCGTATATCTCATTACTTCATTCAGCAAATCGTGTTTTCCTAATACGGTAATTTTTTAACTTATTGATTTTTACGACGTGCGGCCCGCATCGATGAACCAAACGAATTAGAAGAGAGTCGGTACTAAGAATGCTTTCTAAGAATGCTTTCATCATCTAGGAACCCTTTTCGTGTATCGTATATGTCGAGGTCCAACTTTATCGCAGTTAAAAAGAATGGTGACCTTAAACTGGGTTGATATTAATTTTTTTTTGTCTGCAAATTGCACCTATATTCATCTCCAAAACACCTTTCTGACGCTTCTAGGAAGGTATATTTACAAGCGAAATCAGTATTCGTTAAGAAGTGCATAGACACCTTTTAGGAAGTTAACTAGCTAATGGGGAATTCAGTTTGCCCCATACGACCTCATGGACGATTTCAGAAATCATTTCCTAATCGGGAAATAATTTCAGAAATCGTAATGTCGGCAGTTTCATTATACCAAACATGTTATATATGATTATACTATTATATCCTGTAAGTTAATCGAAGAATATGTTTCATAAAAGGGAAAGCATCATTGTAATTGTTTCTGTTTGATAACATGATTATATGAAATTCTTGATTTCTCACCAAAATTGGGGAAAGCTG
This sequence comes from Debaryomyces tyrocola, assembly GCA_900006135.1. Taxonomy (NCBI): domain Eukaryota; kingdom Fungi; phylum Ascomycota; class Pichiomycetes; order Serinales; family Debaryomycetaceae; genus Debaryomyces; species Debaryomyces tyrocola. Next base: position 35,697 of record LN874555.1, read on the forward strand.
CGAAATTATATTTATGATTTCTTAGTAAATATCTATTATACTATACAAATTGCAACCGCTCGGTTATTTATTTAGGTTTAAAGAAATTCATCAAAGAAGATTGTGTTTTCTTTTTGTCATGCTTATTTTTTACCGGATTATTTGATTTAAATGAAGTCAAATAACCATCGTCATCAACCGCATCGGGCTCAGTTTTAATTTCAGTTCTAGGTGTCGGAGTTGGAGTCTTTTTTGAAGTGACTTCAGGCGCCTTTGACTCTTTCGATATGGGTTCTTTCGATTCAGACTCATTTTCATTAATAACAACCGGCTCTTCGTTTTCATCGTTATTAGGTTCTTTATCACTCTCATCACTGAAGTCATCAATAAACAAATTATTGAGGTCAGATAAATTCTTCTTATTTTCACGTTTTTCCGGGAGCTCTTCTTCAACGTGGTCATGTTCACCTTCATTAGAAATGACCACTCTTTCTCTTGGTTGTTGCTTTTCCAATTTTCTAGATTTGTATTGGTATCCAGAAGTAGGTGCCGTCAGTGATCTCTTCGATGGCTTATTAGCGGTTTCAGATTTACGTGAGGTATAATTTGATATCGAATCTGTTTTAGATCTATCAGAAGATCTATTGTCATTATTGGCTTTACGTGAAACATAGCCAGAGGTCAAACCGGCGCTCTTAGGTGTTTTGGCGGATGTTTCATTAGTAGAATCAGCCGGTGCTGCATCACTCTTTACGGTAGTATTTGGTGCTTTAACTTGTACCAGCTTTGCATCCACAACAACCAAACCAGGCCCTCTTATCATACCAAGGTTGTAATATTCGTCACTGTTCATATGGTCGATCTTATACTTTAACTCTTCTAATACTATATTCTCATTGCCCATATGCGATTCTTTGGTCTGCAAGCTATAAACGTGAATACTGTGAATATCCTCAAATAACTTTATGTCCAGCTCCAATGAACTTTCGTCTTTGCATAGCTTAATAAGGGTACCACTTTCGCTTTTTCCTGTAATTATAAATGAAGCCAGTATCTTATCTCCATTCGCTGCGTAAAACTCATGTAGGACATTCTTTGCATTATTTTGATGAATTTTCAATTCTCTTGCTAGAATATGATATGTCACTGGTGTATTGTGCTTCAATAATTTCGATGACAAGTATTGCACTTGATCAGATGAAGCATCCATGGTCATTATCTACAAGTTATATTAGGTACTTAATGTGGATCATTTTCACTGTTCAAAATATTGCGCGTCTTCCAAAGTCGTGTTCATTCAACCTGGATTTATACTACAAGATTCAAATCAATTTATATAAAACATAATATTAGTAAATTCAACCATATATAGTACATAAAAAGCTCGCCTCTCTCGAATTACTTACTTTTCACATATGCTAAGCTAATTTATTTTAAAGTTCATCCTTTTTTGATTCCTTATTATGAAGATAAGCTAATCTTTCTTTTTCTCTATCATCAAGACTACCCTTTAATTCACCACACACCATGTCATCGGTTACACCACCGCTAATTAAGGAATCCCAACTCCTTAAGTTGTCAAAGCCATTGCGAGCAGATCTGTAATCGGAGAAAGCTTGCTGTATTCTGTCTTGGGAAGTTGCTACGAATGGGCCGTATTGAACAACTTCTTGGTCTAGGGTTTTACCACCGACCAAAACAAACTCAACGTCCTCAGTAGAAGATGCTGGGTTTTCACCGGTAATTCCATCACCGTCCATGTTGAAGAAACAGTTGCGGTTTTTTTCAATCTTGGTGTCTCCATTAACAACTAAGGTGTTACCCTCTCTAACGTATAAGAAAAAGTTGAAATCCTTTGGCATATCTTGTTTGAAAGTAGCTCCTGGCTTCATGGTGTAATAGTAATAGTGAATTGGGGTGTATGCCAAGTCCTTCAACGATTCCACACCATGAGACTTGCCTGAAATAACCTTAATACGTAATTTTCCGTCCTGTTCAACGACTTCTGGAATTTCGTAACTCTTCAAATCTCTGTAACGAGGCTTGCATTCCTTTAAAGACTCAGGTAAATCAACCCACAATTGCATGCCTACCGTTGGCGATCCGTCTGGTTGGGGCACTGGCATTTCCGAATGAACAACACCCTTTCCTGCGGTCATGAATTGCAAATCACCAGGATATAAGACACCCTTCGACCCAGTGAAATCTTCATGAGCAACTGCACCCTTAAGAATCAACGTAATCGTTTCCTGGCCTAAATGGGGGTGCTCTGGGAACCCAGCTGGAGCACTAACCGAGAAATCATCAAGCATCAAAAATGGATTGAAGTTCCTCATGTTCATCGTACCAATGGAACGACGAACCTTGGCACCGACTCCTTCGGCTTGTTCAAAAGCTGTAAGAATTGTTCTAACTGTTCTAAGCGACATTTGTTTCTCTGATATTTGAAATCCTATAGTAAAATAAGTGGATAAAAAAAATAAAACTAAAACCCACTTGAAGAAATTTGTGTTCATATAAATACTGGTTACTTATTCGTAATCAGGCCACCAATAAACAAGGATTTTTAAGCTTTATATAATGATACATATCAATTTACTAAACCCTTACAAACTAGAAGTACCTTTACTAAATATTTATAAAATATATCAACCATCACGTGACAGGATACGAAGGTCCATTATTAATCTAAATGAAGACACTCTAAATGGCTAATCATTTCTTTTTAGCAAACGTGTAAACGGTGGCCCAGACTACTTCGAATTCAAACGTGTCATCCCAATTCATTGCTTCCTTTAATTCGTTAACAAAAGCTTCAGCGATGTCATATTTGCTTCCATGTTCCTTCATCCAGGTATGATATGCACTCCAACTTTTGACATAATTCAAAAATGCCGGGAGAGTAATCTTCTTGGAAATATAAAGAGTTGTCTTCGTACTGTCAGCACCATGGTGTACTGGGTCGTATTCGCGTCTTACAACGTTTTTGAAATACTTAGTTGGAACCTCAATTTCTTTCATTAGCGTCCGCAAGTAGTCATGGCCTGGTTGCTGGTAATAAGGACCCATGTACCTCTCAAAGGTGTCATTTTTATTCATTTCCATCGAAGAATTATAAGTGTAATTTGTGTAGATCTCATTGGCCTTGTCGTGGCCAATGAAGATTGGATCCTTATAAAACCAATAGGCCAAGGTTCCCCCGGGTTTTAAGATCCTAAAGGATTCTTTGAAAAACTTTTCGTGGTCAACCCAATGGCAGCACTCAGCACCGGTGATCAAGTCAACCGAATTTTCCTGGATTTCAGGAGGGGCCTGTTCTGCAGCACCTACAAGAAATTGAATATTTTCGTTGGGCTTCGTCGTTTTGCAGCATTGGCTCACCATGGTGCTAGAAACATCAGTACCAATCACTGTATCGAAGAAATCAAGAAGCTTGAAAGCGACAAAGCCCGATCCGCATCCGATGTCCACTGCTAGTTCGTGTGCAGAGTTCGTAGAGTCATGATACTCCATTAATGTATTGTAGAACTCATCAGGATATGATGGCCTGGCCAGATTGTAGTGAGTAGTGTTGAAATTAGATTCAGAATACGTAGACATTGTATAAGATGTCAATTGTTCAGATTGTCGACGTAGGATTCTGATTTACTGCAAAGCATTTGGGGCTATTTATGTCCCAAATGTATGGGGTTTTGACTCATATAAAACACGTGATCCAGGAGCCATAGAAGGTAGTCAGTATGACTCGAGATATTAGAGATAGAAAGGAGTTGGGTGTTCGAGTATCGAGTTATTTAAGTTTACATTGAAGCAAATGTAGCCATCTAAATAAGGCACCTAAAATGTACAGCTTCCTACGGCAGTGAAAAATATTAAATATGAAATTAAATTAAGTTATGGATTATTACATTATTAGATTTATGAAGCATTAGTATATATAAATGTAGGAAAAGGAATGGATGTTTGAATTAAATATCTTTCTTCTTTTCTGGTTCAGTATTAACAGGTCTTTTATTAGGTTTTCTTTGTTTGTTGGCCAAAAATTCTCTATATTTCTTTAAGGTGATGTGATCTTGCATCGATTTGTATTCGTCGATGAACTTATAGTCAGTCTTGTTTAATTTATCCCAAAACGTGAAGAAGGGTTGAGAAAAGTTGTTTTTCACACCCCATGTCTGATGATGAATGTCATGGTAGAGAGAATTATTGGGGAAAATAATCTGGAATATATCGAATGGCAAGCGATACCCACAATGGTCGTCTACCGTCTTCAATGTGGCAAACGTAAACAAGATAATCGACTCACGATGAGACAAATTGGTGACGATGGTCGCAATACCCGTTCCAAGCGTGTCCAAGAGAAACCCTTCTACCGGGTCATTGTACAACGCTCCGTACGCATACGGAACGTATAATCTGTGGTGTCTCGAATGGAACTTTCTGTACAACGTCTTGTTGACATGCATTATCCGGTGGAGCCAGTATTGCCATGTATCGATAATGCATATCGCAATACAAATCCTCAAAAACGTCCATCCGTACATGTAGCCCACCCAAACCACGTTATCCGGAACGAACAACGGAACGTATTTCTGCCTCAAGTTCCACATAATCATCCACTCGTGTCCCGTGGTCTGTGGTGGATCGAACAAGAAGAATGTGCCTCCCACAACCGTCTGAATAATATGCTGTATCACAACATCCTTGACCACATCCTTCAATGTCGCTTTATTCCTTGCTTCTTCTTCTTCACTAGGATGTATCCTGTATTTTTCCGCCAACTCGTAAACATCAATAATGTGGAAAACCGTAGCGTACCCCCAATATGCTATAATAGGCGCAATCAATGCCAACACCCCATCTGGTATACCCGCTATTAAGTTCTTTTTCAAGCTCAGACTAACCACTGGCTCGTATGATTGCCACATCACATTCGAGAAATTCTCCGGTGGCATAAAATTAATAGGTATACTATTCATGCTCTACTGTTAACTCTATGCTATTCTTTTTATCCTGATGCTCTAAATGATGAAATTAATATGGTAAATAATCTGAATAATCAGATGGTTCTAGTATGCTTTTTCTTGTTTCTTTTTTTCTGGCATACAATTCGCGTTTATTAGGGGTCGGGAATGATAGCATGACGGGATGATCAATCGATAACATGGGTCATAGACCGGTAGGATATATTGCTACAAATGGTACCCTGGAATTCCAGGGTTCTTGCTGAGCAAAAGCCGATGTTTTTGATGGTAGTACCTCATATATACCTCATGTAGATCGTGAGTTGCAGTTATCGTGGTCTCGACGGATATCCGAATCGCAATATTTGCACGAATATGCCTGCTTCTTCGGTGTTGTAGAATGCAAACGATAGACACAAGCAAATGCTACCTAGAATAGCAACCATGGTGCACACACCGAGAGATTTTGTAGACATGTATTGTAGCTGGATGGGAGCGGTGTTAAGTATGGGAGAAATGGCTGGAGGGGGCTATCTGCAGTAGCAATATCGATCTCATGAATTTACTGAACCGCTACTATCGAAATATAGGTGTTTTATGGTAGAAGAAGTAGGACGATAGGTAGATAGAACATGTCCAAGGCATCGAGATTTTCGAGCGATGACATATGGAAGAATAATGTCGAAAAAATAGTATGTTTTAGATTTATTTAGGGAGGGAAAACCAAGATATGGCATTTTGGAGATTTCGGTTTACTAACGATGATACCAGAACTCAGAATTGTTCACGTTGACGTATGGATCAGTTGTTTCGCAGCTCTGTAGGGACTACAACAATAATTACCAGGAGGTGAACCAGCAGTTGGACAGAATGGGATATAATATAGGGTTAAGGCTAATCGAAGAGTTTGTGGCCAAGACGGGAGCTCAGAGGTGCCAGACGTTTAAAGAAACGGCAGAAATAATCTCCAAGGTGGGATTCAAGATATTTTTGAACATCCAGCCCGTGGTGACCAACTGGAGCCAGGATGGCAAGTCGTTTTCGTTGATATTGGTGGACAATCCGTTGGCGGAGTTTGTAGAATTGCCTGTCACGAACGATAACAAGATCAATAAGGAGTTATGGTATTCACAGGTATTGTGTGGTGTATTGAGAGGGGCGCTACAGATGGTGCAACTTGATGTTGACGTGTGGTTTGTTAAGGATGCTTTGAGAGGTGATGAACAGACAGAGCTTAGATTGAAGCTCAATAAAATCTTGAAAGACGAAGTACCAGCTGGCGAAGATTAGAACGTCTCTGGGGCCCGAACGCATATAATCTACGATATACACGATATATAATGTATATGTAAATACATAGTCCGATATATTTACCACTCTTCCTAGGGTGTTGGGTTTGGAGGGGCGATAATTGCTCCCCTCGCAATCAACTATTTTTTGTATGAAATAGAATCCTTGCTTATCAGTCAATTCTTTACATAGTTGTACAGAATCACATAATGGATACTACGAATAAAGACCAGGAAAAGAAGAAGGATGACAATGGTACTAGAAAGACGGTTGAAGTAGAAAATGGCTTACTTACAAGGATTTTGACCACTATTAGTTATGATTTGGTGCTTTGGTTCTTCTCAGCGGTTATTCACACTTTTTTTAGAGAAGTAAAGTCCAGAGGAACATTCAATATCCCCAAGAAGGAAGCAATTGTGTTTGTTATTGCCCCTCATGCTAATCAATTCATTGATCCTATAGTGGTGATGTCTTCTGTGAAACAATACTCCAGAAGACGGATTGCTTTCTTGGTTGCAGCGAAATCGTACAGAAGAAAGTTTATTGGAACGGGGGCAAAGTTCACGGGGGCGATACCAGTGGAAAGAGCGCAAGATCTTCTAACACCGGGGACGGGAACAATCAAGCTTCAGGACTTAGAAGACGGGACCATAGTCGAAGGTGAGGGAACTTTATTCACAAAGGAATGCATGAAAAAAGGATTGATAGGATTACCAGAATCGCTAGGGAATGCCGTGATCGAATCTATTGAATCGGATACCAAGTTGACGTTACGCAAAACATTCCAGATAAACGTATCTGATCCCAACGAAGCAGACAAAAGACGTATACAGCGCTTGACAGAAGGTACGATCTTTAAAGTAGCCCCACATGTTGATAACAACTGCGTGTTTCAACATGTTTTCGACCATTTGAATGCAGGGAACGTATTGGGAATGTTTCCTGAAGGGGGTTCACACGATAGACCTGACTTATTACCATTGAAGCCAGGGGTAGCGATTATGGCATTGGGGGCAGCAGCGAAATCGGAAGATCCTGACGTCGTAATAAACGTAATACCAGTCGGAATGAATTATTTCCATCCTCATAAATTTAGGTCTAGGGCTGTTATCGAATTTGGTAAACCTATCAAGGTTGATAAGAAATTAGGAGAGAAATATGAGGAAAATCCTAAGGAATCAGTTGCAAAATTAATCGATGTCATCACCCTAGGTTTGAAAGAAGTTACAGTAACATGTGGGGATTACGATACCTTAATGGCATTACAGGCGGCTAGAAGATTGTATACGTCGTCAAATAGAGAGTCAATACCTTTGCCTCTAGTTGTGGAAATGAATAGAAGATTAGTCAAGGGGTATCAAAAGTATTCTAATGACCCTGAAGTCGTCGAGATGAAAACTCTTGTTAGTAATTATAATAAGAAATTAATGAGAATGGGGTTGCATGACCATCAAGTCGAATCCTTAACTGAAACCAATAGGCTTCACACATTTGTAACATTTTCCGCCAGATTATTTAAGGTGTTTTTGTTCTTAGGTTTGAGTATGCCGGGCATCTTCCTTTTTTCACCCGTGTTCATCGTTGGTAGAAGAATCGCCAGAAAAAAGGCGAAAGAAGCGTTGGCTGGCTCAGTGGTTAAAATTAAAGCTAATGACGTGTTGGGAACGTGGAAAATCTTGGTTGCATTAGTTTTGGCACCTTCGTTATATATTTTCTACTCCATCATTGGAACCTTTTTGATTATCAAACTGAACATCACCAAGGACAAGGTTCCAACGATTATAATTTTCTTTGTTTGTTACGGATGGTCTGTTTTAACTACTTACGCGTCCTTGAGAATTGGGGAAATTGGGGTGGACTATTACAAATCATTAAAACCATTGTTCTATTCGTTACTTAGTCACCATAAGGACATCATCCAAATTGAAGATTTGAAGAGAAACAGAACCCTTTTGGCGGAGAAAGTCACCGAATTCTGCAATTCATACGGACCCTCTATGTTCGAAGACTTCGACAAATTTTACCGCCAATACAATAGCATTGAATCTAGTGAATATATCAACGAGTCCGAATCAGATATTGAGAACGTACCTGTGAGTAACACGGTGAACCGTCCTAGTATGTCGTTATTGAGATCTGCATCGTTTAACATCAACAATTTGGCCGATGTTCCAATTTTCTCCATTCCTGGTTTCCTGGACTTGCAGTCAGACGTAGAAGATGATGGCTCCAAGAATGAAGATGATGGCTCCAAGAATGAAGATGATGGCTCCAAGAATGAAGATGATGGCTCCAAGAATGAAGATGATGGCTCCAAAACTGAAGATGATGGCTCCAGGGCTGACGATGAAAGCGACGAATCTTCTTCGTCCGACACCAGTGATATCGAAGACGATGCCGGCGATTTGCAAAAGAGCAAATTACGATTAAGGAACGCCATGAAATCAAAGTTCACTACTGAAGCCGAAAACAACACTTAATGTGCATATCGCTGGCTATTTGTTTATGTATATTTATTGTAGTTACTAATATATGCGAGCTCCTTCTTTACCGTGATCCTGGCTATACCTAGAGAACAAAAAAAATCGTTGCATCCGCTGCACCCACTGCAATATAGCTGTTATTGACGTAGAATTGAAGTATGCGTGGGTGCAAGGCTGCATGTTTCCAGGCAGTGTTATCGTTAGAATACCAGCGAAAATAAATTACGATAATCCAATACAATAAGACCACCGCGATTCGTGGCAGTCCGTGAAGATGTTTCGTGCTTGTTATTCAATACTCTGCCGACTGTGCCGCGATTCAAACCCCCTGAAACGTCTTAGGTACCACAAATCTAGATTTATACATCTAGATGGTGGGTGTTAAACCATCAGTTCCCCCCTTACCCTGGGGCTCAGACTGGTAGTGTTTTGTTTCTACAGCCTTTTTATTGTAGCAAGGACTTTCGAAACTTGCGGTCCTTCGCGATAGTATCAGAATTTAATATTCTTTCCTATTACGGTAATTTATATTGGAACTCCCCTGCTGCTATATAAACCACATCCATTCCGGTGTTTGAAGTATTCCCTGTACTCTAAATTCCACACTACATTCCGTTCTTCCCTATTTACTGTACAATGCTTTTGATAATATGTTTCTTTATGGCCGTGGCGTTGGGGACCCCGGTTCCAGCCAATTTGCAATTCAAGGCCACCAGATTTGTACCTTCCAACACCTTTTCTACCATAGTGCCCTCCTACACCCCCACCTATGCTCCTACGGCTGAAAAGCCTAAGGACGTCAAGATCATGTTCAACAACCAGGACGTGGTGGCTGCTGCTTCTGTGGAATCCCGTCGCACCTACAACAACCCATCCGAAGGCCCATCGCTGGAACACAACCACTATGAGTTGTTATAGGAGCTCGGCATCCCTAGGACGACCCTCCGACGAAGTTTTCGGCACGAGAATGGTCATAAATCTACACATATTTCGGGACATAAGTCTCAATTTCTGACCCCAATAGCTACGATAATAGAGTCAAAATTACGAATCAAACTTGCTCAAACTCACCCAACACCTCCGGTGAACCCAACCACCCTATAATAGGGCTTACGAAGTTACGAAGAACGACAGAAACTGCTTGTCGACAATAGGAAGTACTGGATATTTCTTTCTTTTTCCACCGAACCTATGCTCGGTTCGATTATTCAGTCGTCCTGTATATAAAGTTTTTAGTTATCGCATGAATATAAAATCACAATCAAGAAGGTGGCAAGTAGTCATTATAGTGTCTTTAAATCAATAATTTGAGCCGGTTTAGTTAAGGTTAAGGTTATTCTTACAACACCAGGAGTCAGCTTATCATAATATCCAAACAATAGCATCAGTTGAACATGAAAGTTACCATTAGATCATCTACAGAAATCTCATATTCTGTGACCATTCCAGATAACTCTACGGTGGAAGACTTACGCAATAGTGCTAAAGTTGCATGTCCGCCTAGTGGTAAAATCCCAGAGGATTTCAAATTAATATTCAACGGAGAGAAGCTTACGCCGAATTACAAGACGTTGGAGACGTTTGGGATTGTGGCAGGGGCGGAGGATATTGTGGTTATTCTTATGAGTGATGGATCAGATACACCCAAGTCGACGAGTCCTATAGCGTCGCCAGCACTCCAGCCGGTGGCGGCGGCCACCGGTGGAGGTAGTGGTGCGCCAGCGAAGAAGAAGACGAAGAAAAATAGGTGTTCGTTCAAGAACTGCAGTGCGGCGCCGTTACGGATGGTGGGAAACTGCAGTCATTGCCAGGGCAAATTCTGCGCCAAACATCGGTTACTCGAGGACCATCTCTGCCAGGGCTTGCAGTTCTGCAAAGATAATGCCCACGAGAAGAATGCCATGAAGTTGCAGAACGAAAAAACCATCACTAGTAAGGTTTAGGTTGATGATGGGGGTTTAGTTGTGTGGGCGCCTGTTGGGTATCCAGGAGGGTGCGGTATGTGCTGTTGATACATATGGGGTAGTTTTCAGCTACTAGAACTTTCGGTTATTTTATGTCTTTTACGTCTTTTTTTTTAGTTTTCGTTCGCTTTATTTGCGTTCATATAGTTGCTTATGACTTTATTATTTACGGAATATTAATTGTACTTTAATTTATTTAGTATCGATTAGATTTATGTCATTATGTATTTAATTGTCTATTGTTATATACTGTAACGCATTAGGGTTTTCATGTTTGTAAGTTTTCCAAGATGTCTTCGTATTTGCCGTTGGTCGCATTGTTAGCTTTAGCCAATATTTTTTCTGCTTCAGTGTAGTAGTTTTCCTGTTCTTCACTATCCAATTCGTATAGGTTTCCCAAAGAGATCATGGACTCGGCAATATTGACCCAACTTTCTGGTTCTTCCTTGTCTTCGGCCATTTTCAAGTAGTCTAACGCAATTTTGAACAAGTCTTGACTGATTTTTTGAGATTCGTCACGAGTTAATCCTTCTAATTGGTCGACATCGGCAAATCCTTCATCATACTTGAGGGTTGTGAATACCGTGGATGGGATTTCTGCCTCTTGTAAGTAAGATTGCCCGATTCTTTTACAGATTTCTCTACGGAGTGGTAATAAGGCGTTTTCAGTCTCGTAATCTTGCTTGTACGAAATTCCAAGTTTCTCCAATTGCTGATCAACGTTTTGTAAAAACTGAATGATATGGTCTCTCCACCATTCGTTATACTTGTCAGTATTTCTGATTGCGTATAATGGATGCTTCTTTGACAACTGAATCTCCTCCTCATCGTCTCCATCGTCTTCTTTATCACTCTCATCCCCTTCCAGATTATCCTTTCCGAAATTATCAACGATTTCTAACAAATCATCAAATGCCTGCAAAATCTCTAAGTTGTCCTCATTGAACAATTCGTACTGTTTCAAGGCCTTAGCTTGGTTTTCCGCTTCTTCGTAGATTTTTAAAGCCGCATCCAATTTTTCATCTAATTTTGGCACGCTGTCTTGGACCTTAGATTCAACTGTCAATTGCGATATATACTGCAATGGGATCTGGTTGATAAGAATCCTACTTTTGGTGAATAACAACTCTATCGATCCGGCATGGGATTGCAATCCCAAATCAACTCTTTCCAATGCCGCATCAAAGAATTCCTTCACCTTGTTAACATCCATGCTATGGAACAACGCTAAGTCTGCCAACGCCAACGCATAGATTGAATGGAAATCGGCCGGTAACTCTTTAGGCCCATCCTCGTTTGTGCTGGCCTTATTTTCGTCCTCACCGTCCTTAATTTCGGCCAAGTTTGAATTCCTCAATAACCGATCACACTCATGGATTATCCCGTTCACCACCAACTCATTGTCCTTGTTCGATTTAGCATGCGTTTTCCATAATGCTCTTAATTGACTCACTTCGTCATTTGCATCCGCTTCTTCATTCAATTCAACCGTAAGCTCATTGCTCTGTTGCACCGGGTTTTCTACCTCTGACGAATCATCTTTCTTTTGCTTCTTGGACTTTGCAGCTTTACCTAATCCTAAATGTCTTTTTGGCGCCATTTCCGAGTCAATGTCTTCTTTGGTTGCAATATTATGTCCTGGTTTTAACCTTTATGTCTAATATCAAAAAATTTATTGGTACTGCAGGTACTTAATTATCTCATCATTAAATTTATTTGTAGCCAAAAGCACGTGATATTGGGTAATGGATAAATGCTTCATTATATATGGTTAAGAAGTTGCAATTTTTTGACAGATAGATCTTAAGATTTATTCACTATGACTAACCTATTAGCGTCACTCAAGTGCACAGACGAGGTCCACTTAATCATTGGAGCTTCTAATGTGGCGTCTTTAAGAATAAACTCGATACTTGAAGCGGGTGCTAAACCGGTACTTATATCGAACCAAGCATCTGAAAAATTTCCAAAATCAATACAGGACAACATAACTAAAGGGAATTTGAAGCATATGGAGAAGGAGTATGAAAGTGGAGATCTCTCGAGTTTAGGAAGAAGTGAGGTTGATAACATTGTGGATAGGGTATTTGTGACTTTGCCTATCTCGCAGTACGAAGCTAAGAAAGAGATTTACCAATCATGTCGTAAATTAAGGATCCCAGTAAATGTTTCAGATTCTCCGGAATTTTGTACGTTTTCGTTATTATCTACATTTACATCTGGGGACTTCCAAATGGGAGTGAGCACTCTGGGAAAAGGATGTAAATTAGCTGCTAGAATCAAGAGAGAGTTGAGCCATACGTTACCAGGTAATATTGGAAGCATCTGTAATAAAATAGGGGAATTGAGAACAAGGATACAAGAAGAAGACAAATTGGAGCTAGAAAGAATGCAGAGTGATATTGATTCGATTGGTGAGCACGATGATGATGCGATAACCACCAGCAAGTTGAACTCTTTGGTTGAGGAATTTAATATGACTAGAGAGCAGAGAAAGTTGCAAAGGACGAGATGGCTTTCACAGATCGTTGAATATTTCCCCTTGACTACGTTAGCAGACTTATCGTTGGAAGATTTGAGTGTGGCATATAAGGAATACAATTCGATAGTGAAAACCGAGACAGAGCCAAAGGAACCAACCCACAAAAAGTTAAAGACCGGCAAGAAAGGATCTATATCATTAGTTGGATCAGGGCCAGGGTCAATATCGCTTTTAACGCTCGGAGCGTTACAGGAAATTCATTCTGCAGATTTAATTCTTGCTGATAAATTGGTACCTCAACAGGTGCTCGATCTTATACCTAAACATAGAACCAAATTATTTATCGCCCGTAAATTTCCAGGAAACGCCGAGAGGGCTCAAAAGGAGTTATTAGATATGGGACTTGAAAGCTTAATGAAAAATGAAAAAGTTGTCAGATTGAAACAAGGTGATCCATATATTTTCGGTCGTGGTGGTGAAGAGTTCAACTTCTTTGCTGAACATGGATTTACACCACTAGTTTTACCAGGAATCACCTCTGCATTGGCAGCACCAGTATTGACAAATATACCAGCTACACACCGTGATGTAGCCGATCAAGTATTGATATGTACCGGTACGGGCCGTCGTGGTACTTTACCAAACCTTCCAGAATTCATCAAATCCAGAACAACCGTGTTTTTGATGGCATTGCATAGAGTTGTTGATTTAATTCCAAAGTTGATCGATGATAAAAATTGGGATCCTAACTTACCAGCTGCAATTATCGAGAGAGCCTCGTGTCCCGATCAGCGTATTGTCAGAACAACGTTAAGTAACGTGGCTCAAGCAGCCGAAGCGTGCGGATCAAGACCCCCAGGATTACTTGTTACTGGCTATGCCTGTGAAGTCATAGCTAAACCTAATACGGATGAAAAATGGGTTATCGAAGAAGGGTGTGCATCTGCTAGTAATCCACTTTTAGAACCATTTCTCCAATTGGCTGGATCTATAGGAAAGGATAAGCTGCAAGTTCTGCAACAACAAGCATTATCTTTATAACAAACAGCATAATAGACAGTATTTATTATTTTATAATTGGTACCATCGATTGGTACCAACGATTCACGAATCATCTAATAAACGACTAATGTTTTGACAAAATCATTGTATTTAATACACTTTCATAGCCTAACAAAATTGCAAACACATTGCCAATCAGACTTCCAAACGTTATCCAGTAAGTATCTCTCAGATCTTTAAGTGTTTGCTTCTTGATGCATCATACCCTATACCTTAAATATCTAGAGGAAGTTGCGAAATCGTATAAACTCAATTTGCCCAATTATGGAGGTCGGGGAATTCAGTCCACTTTCCACTGCCCGAAATTTCAAGACATATGGAATGTAATTTGACCTAACTGGATGATAAGCCAGATCTGGATCGATCTCGTTGTATCTCAGCAGAGAAGTCTACAGAAGTAGCGAATGAGAAACTGACCACGGCCAATTTTTTTTTTATCTCTCTAGTACATTACCCATATATCAAAGAAGCTACCTGAACTAATAAATGTCATTTCAAGAGAAAACGTAGGGAAATTGTAGCTCCGTAAAATCATATTAATTACTCCATATAAATCATAATTAGTCACATGATTAAATGTATACGGGTAGTTATTATCATACTGGTTAGATCGGAAACCCCATACTTCAAGCTTAATAGATTAAGAATGTTATTAGCTAGACACCCAATTAATGCTGTCAGGCCGTTAGGTCGTTATTTACACCGTACTACTCGAAGATTTTCACAAGGTTCAGATATTGCTTTTGTTTTCGATATAGATGGAGTATTACTCCGGGGGTCAAAGGCATTGCCAACAGCCAAGCCGGCATTAGAACTATTAAATGAACATAAGGTCCCATTTATATTATTAACTAATGGTGGAGGTGTTACAGAGTCAGCAAGAGCTAGTTTCTTATCATCTGCAATCGGAGTCCCGATTTCTCCCTTGCAAATAGTTCAAAGTCATACACCAATGAAAGCATTTGCGCATAATAATCAATTCGACAGAGTATTGGTTGTAGGAGGAGATAAGGATAATGTCAGGGAGTGCGCGAATGAATACGGCTTTAAAGATGTGATTATGCCTGTTGACATCGTGAATGCTGATCCTTCTGTATCAGCTCATCATAGGATTACGGCAGAGGAATTTAAATATGCCTTGAGTCCGGGAAAGCTCAATATAGAAAAGCCTGTGAGTGCAGTTTTGGTGTTCAATGATGCTAGAGATATGGGGACAGATACGCAAATAATCCTTGATTTATTAAATTCAGAAAATGGGGTAATTGGAACAAAGCGGTCCATTACCAGTATCAAGGATAAGCAAAAACCTTCTGTTCCAATCGTCTTTAGCAATAATGACTTTCTATGGGCAAATGACTATAAGCTTCCAAGATTTGGACAGGGTGCTTTAAGGATTATGATTGAAGCATTATATAAAGAGGTGAATGGCTTGAAGGAAAACGAGAAATTGGAATCAGAAATTTTGGGTAAGCCATTCCCGATACAGTACGATTTTGCTCATAATGTTTTAATTGATTGGAATAAGAAAATAGCTGAAAATAAGACTAATGAATTGAATCAACTCTTACCTAAGTTGAATGAAAAACCTACAAATTCACCATTTAGAAAAATTTACATGATTGGTGATAACCCTGCATCAGATATCCTAGGTGCCAATGATAATGGCTGGGAATCATTGTTATTGAGAACGGGTGTTTATAAGGATGCAGATTGGGATACAATTGTTGCAAAACCCTCTGGTGGTGTTCATGATGATGTTTTAGAATCAATTAGATTTGCATTACGTGAAAATTCCGTTTTGTAGACAAGATTTCACCAGGGAAATTGATATTAGATAAATAGGATAAAAAATTGCCTCTTTTATTCTATATGTGATAGAATCCAGAAATATAAACTTACATTGCTACGCCTCAAGAGTATGAGACAATAATCTTGTACTACTGATTATTATTATTCTTAGCCAGTCCCCTGTAGAGATCCTCCTAAATTCCTAATACTTTCGAAATTGGCCTTTTATTAACTCAATGTGGCCAATATCGGCCATTTCTACACTACGTCAAATGAGGTATTTCGAACCTAAAATTTAAAATTTATTAATAATCATTACTTTAAGAATGAAGAGAGTATTATTAACTTTTAAAATATGCCTCACTGGACAATTATGCTATGTTCATGTAATAATAAATATAATAATGTAAAGTAGAATTAAATTAATGATGAGTTAAAGCTGGAGAAACCAGAGATGTAGCTGGTGCTTGGAGCTGACCAGCATGTTTGGTGGTATTTTTAGTAGTATTAGTAGGAGCAGCTGTAGACGGAAAAATCCCACTTTTTAAACGATCATTATCGATAGAATTCTTTTTGATCGATATTCTTCTACCGTTCTTGCCTTTGCAGACTTTGTTGTTTAAAACTTCTTCCGCGGCCAACGCAGCACCTTTCCTTTTAACTAATTTTGCATGAAATAAACCACACGCATTGCACAATGTCTTCACACCACCGGGACCCCGTCGCCATTCAGGGGTTTCAGTAGTACCACATCTCTGGCATACGTTATTGGTCTTGTTTATAATCTCGGGTGCAACGAACGGATTGCTACGAGAAACTGTCGGTGCTTGAGGAACATATTGGGGATAATATACTGCCTGTTGTGGTGGATATCCTATAGGATGAGGGTATGATAATGCTGGAGGTGATGGATAGTATTGGTATTGAGTCTGCGGTGGTTTGTCGTAGTATGAAGTGGCAGGCGTGGGCAATATTTTATTTATTGGATTGATATGTGTTTCTATGGGACTAGGTCCAATAGATCCCCTGCTTTCACTTCCAGTATAATACCCTGGGGTTGGAGGGTTTATGGGATACCTGTATCTATCAAGACTATCATTTCCCATGCCTTGATGCATTCTCCCGTGTGACACTCTCGGAGATATCGATGAATGCCCATGACCATGTATAGACGAGTTTGAGGTTAATTCATGAATCGACGGTAACTTGACATTGTTTCTTGGAGGTTCTCCACCACTCGTGCCGATACAAGGCCTTGCACTTGAATTGGTATCAAATGAACCCATATAGGCTATTTGGTACAAGAAATTGTTTAGAAAGTGAAAATAATACTGATGAGAGCGATTCTGAGAAATACAACCGACGTAATTAAATAAAATCTCCTAATTATAACCTAACGTTCATTTGGCAAGTTTGTAAATCTACAAATTTCGACATGGAATTTTGTCGGCTTAAATACCTCTATCACCCTGCAAAATATTACAGGAAAATCCGCTAGATTGTTTACAGAAAATTATGCATTAGAATTTGAAATCGTCCCAATTATTCCTTTAAAGCGCAGAATCTAGTCGCTTGATTAAACTTATTGTTGCATGAAATCTTAAGTGGGCGCTGACATACGATATACTTCATAATATGCCGTCCTGAAGATATAAATAAAGATCCATGCTAAAAATACTTGGCCATACGCCCAAGCCCTCCCGCTTAATCGAGTGCCTTTGCGGCGACCACCTGCACTACCATAAATGTTCTATTCCATGCCCCATATTCCCAACCTCCATGTAAACTTTATTTTTCCCTGGCCTGAATCGAGGTGGCCGCTTGCATTTCAACCTTTCGGCTTGCTCTAGTATATGATTGCTCGAAACGCCAGGTCATTTGGTTAACAAACCATTTGAATTTCTCTCATACCCTTTAGCCCTGTGCGCAATTTCATATCAAGAACCAGCCCCTCCTATTCGTAGGTCCATCAATATAATCATGCGTGCCACCTACATTAAGACATCGGCAAACATTAATTGCCTCTTGATAGGCGTAATACTTTATGGAAGGCATTCGGTTGACGAAAATAGAAAATTTTCTGCTGACCCAGTAAATATGTAGGAAGATCCAAAGGCGCGTTATACATATGCATTACAGATGCAATGCGCGTATCTAGCTTGCTCGAATAATATATTTCGCTTAAGAATTGTTTTGTTATGTAGTTAGCAAACTCAACCTTAGTATGTAAGTGATGATTCGGTTCGGGGAAAAGAAACTTCCGACCCGGTTCTGGCCCAAGATTTGGACCTTTTGAAGACTGAGTCGAATTATAGGAAATGCAAAATGGAATGCTAGTTTCCATGAAAACAGCATGCTAGAGACGAAGTTTCCTGGCCTTATAGGGCCTACGGCACATTATCACCATCTTGTGATGATAAACCCGTGTGTAAGCCGCAACGCGGAATGGCTAATTTGTGTCATAAGAGTATCTACTTATCCTCAGATTTGCGCAATAACCTTCCATTCGAGGCATCAATGCGCACGCATCTGCGTAGAATACACTAGAACTGCACGGTGCTTAAACAGCTTTCCCTTATGTTCCCTACGTCTCCAACATAACATGCAAGTAGGGAGTAAGAACATTGCAACGTCTGAAAAGGATCATTAGAGTTAGACGAGCGCGGTACGATGTTTTGAGTGTCAATGCTGGAGGTGGTACAGAGTAGTTAGAATACGCATTGGCAGATAGGCGGACCGGAGATAGGAGCTAAGCAATCGGCCACCTGGGCCTTGTGACATTCAAACTACCGAGTATGGGCATTTACAATAAGGATTTTTCTCCCATGTAGTTATCGTTTTCATGGGGTCTAGAGCAAGTTCGTAATCGGATTCTTTGATGGTGCGGGACAAAAAGTATGTGCCGGTACAAAGGGTGCAAAATCGAGGCTTCTTCCAAGATATGGGACTTGCTTCGATTTCCACATGCATATACCTCCTTGTAGAATACCTTGAATACCTTCCTCATGGTTGGTAGCCACATGAAACCCGTACAGATAGATGTCCCCTTGACGCTGCTGCTGAGTGGCACGGTGACGTCGATAATTTACGAACCATTCGCCCAGTACAACTCCAGACCCAACCCCTCCCATGCAAGCCTGATCATCTGAAATAGACCTTTGTATAAAGTATTAGCCGGTGGCATACCCGTCCGATTGTGAAATTATAATGCGCATCTTGCCACACAATTAAACCGCATGCACGGGTCTATGCGGATTCTGCACGATGCTGAGAATAGTGGTGTGATTATGGCGTTCAGATTGGATGAAGCCATGTCGTCGTAATTTAAAATCACGTACGCACCTTCACGGTTAGTTGCGCCTGACATTGCGGTTCCGCGGAATCTCAAGTAATCACCGAGGTACTTCATGGTTGCAATGGTAATATTTTACTGAGCGTGGAGCATGTACGGTAAAGTAGTATAATATAACAACTTACACGTATACCGCATGCATTACAAGTGTCAATTGAGTCGCTGGTGGATTAGTCCATTAGTCCAGGCACCGGTGACGATTCTATGGCCAACGGCTTTTGCTAGAACTATTATGGTAGGGAAAAATGTTTCACCTGCTAGGAAATACTCAATCGCGAGATCTTAATCCGTGTGTGATATTCTTAGCGGTTCCTTACAATTGACATAAAAAAGGTAATGATGATTCATGCATTTCAGATATTTATCTATGAATAGGAGTGGTAGTAATGACGATTCAGACCTTACGAGAGTGAAAGTTCAGTAGATACAATAATGTATAATAAGTCCTCACTATTTCATCAGATGGTAGTTGACGCTGATGTATTTATTTATTTGCAAATTATTTTATTCTATATCGTTTCGTTTTTGTTTGCTTCCTTCTCGTCTCTTTCGTCTCTCTAGGCTTTTATGTGATAATATTTACTTATACCTTCAATTGACCTCTTTCTCTACACGATTACTAGTTAACAATGCAAATACTACTATGATGATAGTTTAACAGTAATTGGAGCGTTACCCAATTGTATTATTCTATCGACCAACAGCTGGAGAACACTAACCATAAACTCTAAACTTGGTTTATTCTATATTATACTGCTTGTTTTCTTTTTCCAATATCTAATTTTTTTTTTATTTCTCATTCCTATTTATAGGGCTTTAAAGGGTTTCAACCCAACTCATCAAGTCCTAATCCGATTTTGTCTTCTTCAACTTAATTCTACACTAATTCGGCTCAAGACCTCGCTGATAAACTAAAGGCGATAAAACATCGAACAGAGCAAAATCTTGCTAAAGCCAGATTTCGAAGAATATCGTACCAATATTAAATGCTTCAAAAAGTTGTATGAAAGATTGGAGCAATACACAAACATCACCTAAAACAAGACCCGAAGCTACTGATTGCTCTATGTTTGATTAACGGTAATAGCAGGTCATTACCCATAAAGCAAAATTAATGGTAGATTATCATCCAAACTAGCTCAATTGATGATGAACTAGTTAGCATATATGCATCTCGATGAGTAAAGTACCATCTCTTACAATAATATGATCCATTTTGACATCGAAAATTATCAATACCGTCAGAAACAAAGAATTAGAAAGCATTACATCACGAAATCCTAGTAACAGCTCGCAAACATCTCTGTCTAGTAAAACGGAGAGAAAAGAACCTAGAATGTTTTAATCGGCCTGGCGAGAATGTTAGGAAATGTAGGCATACATACCACATCAGGAGATCTTAATCCTTGCGCATTAGTCTAAACGGTTCCACAAAAAACGTCATGCATCATGAGTGTCTTATAAAGAGTAATTATGATGTTCCATACTTTCACATACATCAAAGTAGAGTATAACAAAAAAATGATTATAATATTAAAAGCCCTCAATAAGCTGGGCCTCTAGAAATTCGCCGGTCTAGTATAGTGGTCAGTACACATCGTTGTGGCCGATGAAACCCAAGTTCGATTCCTGGGACCGGCAGAATTCTAATTTTTTTTGCGAAATGCTTCTCTTTTTGGTAAAAGAATCGCTTATATAAGCGGTGATTTTTTTCCGTTCGATCGCCAATAAAATCATCCCAATTTACTATTCAAGAGATAAAGCATATAAAACTAATCTACAATCCGTCAAACCACGCATAGAAGCAACAGACAAGATGACTGCCGCCGAAAAATATGAATACCCTCCAATTCGTATGTTTTTTCATAAGATATTTACTGACAACGTGGAATAATTGTCGTTTAAAGGACCTTTTAAATGGCCTTTGAATGCTTGAAGAACCCTACTAACGATTATAGCATCCGCAAAAGAATTAGATGATCACGACGTACCATTCCTTCACAGAGACCACTGTGCTGCCCATTTAATTAACTATTATAAGTGCCTTGATAAGGGTACATCATTCTGTAATAAGCCAAAGGACGAATTCTATAAGTGCCAATACTTATCATTAAAAGAGAGACTCGACGGTCATAAATAAGACGTTGGAGATTGCATACGACATATCGAGAGGTGATGAATATAAGAGAGATCGAGAAAAGGAGAAAGTACAAAGAAATAGCGAAAGAGAGGCGATTAGTATGTTTATAATTTGAGGTTGCATGTCGGAATATAGGACCGTTATTTTTTACTATCATGATTAGGATAGATTCATTTTAAAGTTATTTTAGGCTGTGACCCATTTCAATTGTATGGCACATGTATTTTGATTGGTTTTTTTTTTAAAAATTTTACCATACTCAATGCTGAATATACGTATTGGTAATGGTGCTTTCCCTGAATATCCATACGATCAAGTAGGTGTATTCAATTGGATTATAACCTCCAGTATAGAGTGCTTTCATATGCGATCTAATACGGTACGTTCATTTTGTATTGTGGTTGTTAGTTTCCCCTACCATATTTATATTTTGCCATATTTTTACAAACATTTTTTTTAAACAATTTGATCACACAAGCCTACAATGAACTACATAGTCTATAATATACATAATTTAAGTCAAGTACTGGATAGTTAAAGTAAAGATGTAGCCTTATATATCGTGTATAACGTCAAGATCTGCTTTGGCGGATTTTGTGTAACTTATCGACTGGCCTATAAGGATGAATAAAATTTACTTACCATAAAAAATTCACTGGTACAACTTACAGTCTTTAATATTAAGCGATCTATAAGTAATATGACAGTTACTGAATTCCCACCACTTCGTATGTATAGAGAAGATATTTACCCAAAATACAGGACTAGGTTTTCTTGTTTTGGGTTGTTTTATTATTTTTCGACATTATATTAACATCATAATAGTTTCTGAAGAAGATTTACAAAAGTATAAGGTTCCATTGCGCTGGAGAGACAGATGTGCTGCTAACTTTGCTCTTTACCACATATGTCTTAAGAGACAATCTGCCAACTCGTCCGTTGACTGTAAGCACGATAAACATGCTTGGGAAGAATGTGAAAACTTGGATTTCATAAGAAGACAAAAGGAATTAGAACAAGCAAAGGAAAAGAGAAGATCAGAATTACAATAAGCACGCATTCATTAATGGAAACCGATAGTAATTGCATGGACTTGTCAGGACAGTATGTTCGTTATTGAAAAAATTAAGATCATTATTATGCCATTAATCTCACCAAACTAGCCTCCGGCTACAATATACATAAATT
This sequence comes from Debaryomyces tyrocola, assembly GCA_900006135.1. Taxonomy (NCBI): domain Eukaryota; kingdom Fungi; phylum Ascomycota; class Pichiomycetes; order Serinales; family Debaryomycetaceae; genus Debaryomyces; species Debaryomyces tyrocola. The sequence continues at coordinate 58,389 of LN874555.1, forward strand.
CATATCGAGAAGCATACATAAGCTGTATCATTTCGCTATTTGTTTTATCTTTATGAACTATAAAGTCACCATCTTAATCACCTTTTTGTTTATAGTATATCTTAGATATTCATTCATAATAAAATTATTAGAACTAGCACTACGAGATGAATAATGTTCATGACTAACTACGTTTTTACATTGGGATGTGTTATATATCTAACAACACTACATTATTCAATTGTAGAACCTATAATTTATATACCCAAAGCCTTGCTTTAAGTACGTAAATACTCTAACCCGGAAAGGCTAGATTTGAATTATAAGTACCGACTATTGTCTTGTTATGTCTCCGCTGTCCACACTTTATACTAATTGAAGAAAGTAATATAAAGCTCTAGCTAATCTTCGGAGTTAATTATAAATACTATCAAAGAAAGAAAACTAAAACTTGAAAATTTTATGGGTCTATGGGACCATTATATAGTGATGATATTTAGTACTGAGTATTACGCGCGGCCACAGTAAATCATATTACAGTTATATCTACTATTAAGGCTAGCTTAAGAAGGAGCTAATGAAGTATATAATTGCTTTACATATATCATTTAACAATATGACAAAGAAGAACAATAAATCGACGGGAGATACATTAAATGTTGTCTCTTCAGAACCAATTGATTCAATTGAAGAAACTGATAAAAATTCGGAAGATTCAGAAGGAATTGAGACTGGAGTCAAGGCTGAAGCAGATAAAAAAGAAAGCGACGAAACGAATGCTAATGTGACCAAATCGTCGGATATTGAAGAAAAAAGTAAGGATGTGACTGATGTGGCCGATAAGAAACAGGAAAGCACCACGGTTGTTGATAAAAACAATGAGGCCAACGCCACTGATAAAGAGGATACTGTAGCAAGTGCTGTTGATAAGAAGGAAGATGCTGTTGATAAAGATGCTGTTGATCAAAAGGAAGGTGCGGGTGCAAAGACTGATGGGAAGCAGGGTGACAAGGGTGATAGTAAGGGAACTGATGCAGAGGAAGAAGCGCCAGCGCCACCTCCAAGGCCCGTTTCACCTTTATCACAAATAAAGCAGGATTTGAAGGACGCATTCCCGAACGTTGAAGAGAAACTTATTACTGCAGTTTTAATTGCGTCTCAAGGTAATCCTGACCCTGCATTCAATGCGTTATTATATATCTCTGATCCTTCTGTTGAAGCGGAAATCCCAGAACCGGCGCCACCAGTGCCAAGTAAGCAAGTGAACATGCAAAAGAATACCTTGACCGATGATGAATTATTAGCGAGAAAGTTGCAGAAAGAATTCGAACTTGAGGACAGGAGAAGGAGGGCTCAGCATCACGACCGCGAAAGAAGAAGAAGACGTCAACAATCACAACCAGAAGACTTAGAGGACGACAGTGTCGACGAATTTGGCCAAATTAAAGAGAGCTTTTCCCAAGGATTTGAAGAAGCTAGAACCACATTAAATGGCTGGGTCAGTGGTATAGCTAAAAAGTTCCAGGAACCAACAGATGACGCCATACAATCGAAGGAATCGCAATCGCAAAATCCTAAACTTTTTGGTGCATTAGGTGGATCGTCGTTTACAAAACAGAACAAGAAGAATACGTTTGATGAAGATCCACGTATTATCTCGAATGATTTACATAGCCAAATTAACTTGAAGGACAACGATGAAGAAGAGCAAGATGCTCCATCATTACCTAAACGTCAAGGGGATCAAGCAAATAAGGAAAAATCAGCTCAGTCTGATAGTTACATGGACTCGAATAAGAAGTGGCAATCTTTGAACTCAGATGTGCCGGTCAACTCAGATGCATTTTTAGTTACTGATAGCGAGGATGAAGATACTGGCGTGGCAGCTTATGATACGAAGAAGACAAAGCAATCATCGTGAAGGATAAGTATGTAATGTAACTAAATAGTTATAATTCACATTTTCAAATACAATCTTGACCTTTAGGCTATTTAGGTGCGATTAATATAACAGGTTACATTTACAAGTGACTAACGATTGGTTAGTGTTTGAATTGCGCCTTGAGGACTTCTTTAAAAATAAGGTTCTATGTCAGTGGCATGTCCTAATGTAAGAGATGAGTGTTCTCAAGATAAGTATAATTATATCTATATAAGTTAGTTTAAAATTCTCCAATTTGCCTTTGGTAATATTATATTGTTTAAACTGTGTTTCGATACTTTCTCGAAATGACTACAAATGTGAGATTTTCAATTGCACAGAATTGAATTAATTCCACGGAGAAACACAGCAGTAAGATGAACATCGAATCTTTGGATCATTTGGTACTCACTGTTAGGAATATCGAAGAATCAATTAGGTTCTATACATGTGTCCTTGGTATGCAGGTAGAACTGTTCAAAGACAATCGTAAGGCACTTCGATTTGGAAACCAAAAAATCAACCTACATGAACATGGCCATGAATTTGAACCAAAAGCATGCTATCCAGTTCCTGGTTCTGCAGATCTCTGTTTTGTGGCGAGCACACTGATTGAAGAGGTTGCACGTCATTTGAAAAAGAACGATGTTACAATAATAGAGGGTCCTGTTAAAAGGACAGGTGCTATTGGAAGTATCACTTCATTGTATATCCGTGACCTGACTCAAATTTAATTGAGTTATCTAATTACAATTGATATAAAATAAAGAGTTACAAGAAAAATCCGATCAGAAATGATTACCTCATTTTCATCCTGATACGAAGAAGATAAAGCAATCGTCCTGAAGGGGTAGGCAATGCAATGTATGGAACAAATACAAATACACACGATTTTAAATAAAGGCCAAATGTAGTAAGTATAAGACCATTAGGGTGCGATAAAGAAAGACATTTAAAAGCGAGTTAGCCATATTTTTTATTGTAATTTTTGAATTGAACTATATACATAGGGTAATAGAAAAGAAATACATAAACTGATAATTTTGATAGACGAAATAAAAAGGCAGTGCTTTGGGAATAAAATGAGTGAAAATAAATCAAACAACAGAAAAAAACCAACCAACAAACGACAAACGGCAAACAACAAGCAATAAACAAAACAAACCAACATTAACTGACCAAACCAAATTTCAACGTAAAATCAAAAGCATTATTTAAAAAAGAAGCTACGTAAAGTGCAGCGACCAAATGAAATGAAACCAGAGTGTGGCTGCAAATACATCAAATAGCAACATCCAAAAAAACATCCATGATATCCAATGACATCAAACAATATCCATAAACAAACAATTCATAAGCAGTAAAACAAACAAGACAAACATTCATAACAAAATAACAAAAATCAATTCTATATCTTTTCTCTCCTTAGACGGAAAATAAATTATTTTGAATTAAACAAATTGAGAGTTCTGAACATCAGTTTTTCGTTCGCACAGGCTTCGAAACTCTCCTTACTCACGTTGGTTAAGCCATTGTGGTACTTGGACCAGTCCATCAATGGGCACCTCAAGATCTTATTTTGCTGGGGCAAGTTCAATTTGTTATCAACCAACTTCGAGAAAAAGTCAATGATTTCTCCTTTATCGGAGTTTTTGGCGTGGAAATCCAACATCTGCGACAAGTCCAAAATTTCCTTTTCGATCTTGCTCTTGTTGGTGTTCAATAAGCGCAACGATGATGTCAACGCAAGATAATCGCAGTTGGTACCCAACTGGGCCCCTGGAGCATCGCTTTGGACCTCGTTTTCGGCCTTACTCTCGGCCACGTCCACAGCCCCATCCACATCGTCGTCGTCGTTGTAGTCGTCGTCATCGTCCTTCGGCGTCAAGAGCGGCGAGTTCTCATACTGCTTGTTCTGAGACAACTCAAATGTCACCGATTTCGCCCGCAGCTTCGTGGGGGATGAAGACGACAAGTCCGATGGCGATGGTGACCTCTGTTGTTGCGGACGCTTCCTTTCTTCGCCCTCACTCTTGAAATACATGTTTTTGAAATTCATGTTCATCTTCATCTTCTTGTTATTGTGGTACCCGTCGTTATTGGTTATGTCCTCCAACTCCCCGATCGTTCTCTTATTAACCTTCACTTCCGCCAAACTAGCTGCCATATTCAATTCGATTTTTCAACTATTCTTGTACAGGTCCGGTTTGGGCGCTAACTTCACAGACTCCGTGAAAATTTATGCTAGTTGCTGTTTTAAAAACTTTCGATAATATACCTGGTAAATGCCAATGAAGGATACCAACAATTGTATTACGTATAGAACCTACTTGTATATTCTTAACGGATATATAAGAATATTAACTGAGAAAGAACTAGTATAGTTTTCAAGATAAGGAGGGTTGTTCTGTATTGGCAAGGGTGGCAACTATAAGTTGTCGAAAAACCTGATGCGTATCATATTATTATGTAATCATTTTACACGACCGGGTAATGGCGGCATTGTCGGCGCGAAAGCTATTGTATTACTATTATTATTATTTATATAGTTGTTGTTGCTATGTTGGGAAGGGAGTCGAATAGGGGATGGGCGGTTCGAACCCGATGACGTGTCAGGAAGGAATATGCGATACGCGGTTTCATGACAGAGGACACGACGCTGGTGTATGGAAGTACCATTGGGTCAAATGTTTTAGACGCCAACCTAACTGGGTATTCTATTCCAGGGTTCAATAAATCAACCGAATATTTGATTATAGGCGGTAATTAATCGAGCATGATATAGTATTTTACCTTCATGCATTAATAGAATCATTATCTGAAGTTAATCTCAAGTTAATCTGAAAGAGATATTCTGGGGTGTATATATAATTTATGTTTAGCTTTGCAATTCAGTCGTACTTCTCGTTCATATCATTAACAAGGGAAATATTCAATGGATATCTTCAAAAATCATAGGTTTCCATATTTTGACTTGATGAGAGTGGTCTCATTTTAAGTGGATCTCCTGAAAGAGAATCTGCCGCGCAACCACCATATTAGACGTGCATATATTTAGCATAACATTTAGATTTAGTAGAAGAGAATGAGAGGAATATGAAATGGAAGACTAAGTAGGACAAATGGTTTATTCACAATGAAGTAGCTATGGCAGAATATCCCAGTGATCTGGTTTTACAGCATCCATTGTATCTTGCAATGTGTAAATGTATTGGGGATGAATTAGAGATGTACGATTATCATGATTTTTATCCAGGTTGGGGAGTGATGACAGTGAATTATCGAATTCTAATTCAGGAGTTGTTTGGAGTAGAAGGAAATGAGGTAGCACGTTATATTAGAAGAATTCCGACTTTATGTCTGGATTTTTTAACATACTTTAGCGGGGGCTACCTATTACAAATTAAAAGCTTATTTAGGCTTATTTTGTCTCTTCCGATGTGTGAATATGAAATAGACAATACGGGAGGAACGTCAAGCAGTAACAACAAAGGAAGCACAAATAATTATAGTAAGCAATTTCCTGACTTCACATGTGATGACAGCTACTTAAANGAATTGAAGGACGAAGTACCTGATTCGATACGGCAAATCATCCGTCGAATTGAGAATCAAGATTTAGCAGACGCTCTTACAGGATTTGCATTCCTTAGATACGAATTAATTCCTCGAGAAGGAACTTTGGAAGGTTCTTATAAAGATGCGTTTGTCAGGTATTTGGTTAGGCCAATATGCTCAATGTTGGACGATGCTTTAAATATCGTGATGAAAGTTGAAACTGAACGACCAGCAGCATGGAGACGAGCGGTACCTGTTGGAATGCGATTACTGACTCGAACTGACATAGTTATTAGTAAAGGGAACCTAGTTTACTGTGTTATAGAGACTAAGAAATTTCCATTATTGCTCGAATATAATGGCCATCCATTGGACGGTATAAGGAGCCTCTTTTCAGACCAGAAACAAATAACGAAGCAGCTCATATGCGAGATGCTTTATTTCAAGACTGACAGGGGGATTCTCACAGATTCATATACATCTGTATTCGTGGAACTAGACCTTGACTCATTTGAACGCAATGTCCACAATCTGAGAGATGTGAAAACTGACAATGAGCCAAAGATAATTCCAATCAGGTACATGATTCGAGACTGCCATTCAGCTAAACCTACGTTACGAGAATCGCTATTGTCGTACATTTATAATTCGGTAGAAGAAGATTCGGAAATGGTAATCAAACAAGAAAGGATTCAAAGGTTGGAAAAGCATCTAAAGGTATCAGGAAAGACATTGATTAAAGGTGTTTCTAGTGATGACAGCGATGATCAGTCTGAAGGCTCTGGAAGTCGGCCCAGTACAAGAGATACAGATGTGACCACGTTAGGTCAGTCTGAGGGCTCTGGAAGTAGACCCAGTACAAGAGGTACTAACGTGTCCACGTTGAATTCTATTCCTGAAGGTACGGGAGAAGGGAGAGAAGGCATGGAGGATGAGATATCTATTGATATACCTAGGAATAGCAATAACCCATACGTACAGGATAGAGATGATTCCAACACACAGTTGATTAGACTAGAGTCTCTATACTTCAAGAAGTCGTTACTAGAACTGGTCGATGACAGCGAAGTTGTAGTTGCTAAGATCTACGATCCGCGAGCCATGAATAGAGATCAATATAAAACCTATACTTCTGGACAAATGAGGTATATATGTCATGAATGGCACAATACTGAAAAATCATGCTATTCGATCTTATCCAAAGATACCGAGTTCAACAGTTGCTATTTTCGTAAAGGTGTTGGTCAAATTCTGATTACAATGGAAGAGCTGTATATTGCAAAGGGGTATTTCAACTTATTCAAATACATTGAAACGGTTTCG